>JAECWX010000772.1:0-224691 GCA_018151165.1 Drosophila arawakana | reverse complement strand
CAATCTACGCAAACGCACCAGCGCAACAAAAATCAGCTGATTACTGATATTCGAATTATTCGACTGCAAAAAAAACAACAGCGCATGCGCAGGTAGACAATCGATGCGATCTACCAACAACAACAGCGCATGCTAGCTTGTACGTTTGTATGTACGCAGCGTTGACACAAACAAAGTAAAACGAAATCAAAGCGAAGCAGAATCGAAGTAAAACACTAACAAAGTACAAGTTAACTACCGCAAGCCAAAATTCAACAGCTGTATGTATGTAAACGCGGATTGCGCTTTACTTATGTGAAAATTATGTGCAAAGATCAAAGGTCAAAAAACCCACCACTGAACATATTTAGATATTGGCGAATAGCGAAATTAAAGAGGAACGTCGAATGTTGATATGCACATATATACATATGTTTATTTGCACCAGTTATTAATTGTTTGTCTTAGATATGTGTATAATTTAACTCGATTTGTGTGTTTTGCGTCAAATAGCTTTTCAATAAATCACAAATAATCACATAACGCAATGTCTATAATGTACAATAAATGGAGCAGTACTTTTCTATGTACTTTCAAATGTGTATTGTGCCGCTTCTATGCTTGCACTTTCTATATTCTCCTGCACTGACTCGTTTGGGCACTGTTACCTGATCAACAGAAGAGTCGCTCTTGGGCTCAATTCTGGGTATTATCTCCAAGATGGGTGCCTTCAACTCCTGGCTGTTCAAATCCAGAATTCCAATACGGTCAACAGCTCCAGGCGAAATCCAACAGCAACAATCTAACCGACACACACAGCAAACCAAAGTCTTCCAATGTCTAATAGACCAACGAACGCGATTGAAAGTCCCTGCTCGGGCACCAATGAAAAATCGAAAACTACTTTAAAAAGAACAAATTGCCAGTTCTTAAACGTTACAATTTATTGTTAGACTTAGCAATCGCGGAAAGGCTTGGCAGCATGTGTGTGGCTATTGCGAGACGAAGATAACAACTGCCTGCCGCTCGCGACAGCTCCATTGCCGAATACAAATCAAACTTACATGCTAGCTTAAGTATAAGAGTTTTTATGCGTATATTACTGGACAATTCAATAATCTCAGTAATTAAAGCTTATCCTAACAATTCATTTTTTTCTGCTTGTTCTAACTATTATCATGATCCAACATGACCATAAAATTCAATTCAACAATGTCATTGGCAGAAAACGGTCCGTTGCTGCAAAAGACATTGTTCGGTTGGGTATCATCCGGGCGATGCAAGAAAATGAATACCCAAAGCCCGGTTTGCTGCGCAGTAATGCATCCTACTATCGAAGATAGGCTGGAAGCTCTGGTAGATAGATTCTGGGAGCTGGAAGCTATCCCAGAGACAAACGTATTGTCAAAGTACTCTGCAGAGCACCTTGCGTGTGAGCAAAAATTTAAGGACTGTGCTCACCAACTCTCGAACGGACGATTTGAGGTCAGCTTGCCTTTTAAGACTGATCCCCAAGTGCTGGGCTCTTCCTTTGAAACAGCCAAAAGACGGTTTCTCGCATTAGAGCGTAGAGTTTCCAAGGATTTGGAACTTAAGGAAATGTACACGAGTTTTATGAACGAGTATCTCGACCTTGGTCACATGTCTCTTTTAGGTACAAAAGTTCCTCCAGGCCCACACTACGTCATTCCACACCAGTGCGTCCTGAGACCTGAAAGTAGTTCCAAGAAGCTTCGAGTAGTGTTTGACGCGTCTTGTAAGACGACATCGTCCCACTCTCTAAATGAATTGCTCATGGTAGGTCCTACTATTCAGAGGGATCTAATTTTGTCGCTTCTAAGGTTCCGTCTGAGCCGATATGCCCTCACGGCAGATATTAAAAAGATGTATCGTCAAGTAAGCATATCCCATGACGATATCGAAACATTGGAAAATATATGCAAACAAGTGCTCGAAATTCTCGAATCGGGCGGTTTGCAATTGGCAAAATGGTTTTCGAACCATCCTCAGTTTGTAGAAGAAGGCGGAAAGGGTAAACTTTTAAGTTTTAATGATGCCGATTCGACTAAAACGCTTGGTATGAGGTGGACACCAAGATTGGATACTTTCCAGTATCACTTGGATGATAGCTTTATCAAGTTAAGTCCCACCAAGCGCAATATTCTGTCAGTTGCAGCACGCATGTTTGACCCACTTGGTTTGTTGTGCCCAATCAGCATACGGGCAAGAATTCTGCTTCAAGAGTTGTGGCGCATGCAGTTGCCTTGGGACGATACACTGCCCATGGAACTATATAGCAGATGGGATAAGTTCAAGGAGAATCTTCTACAACTAGATAGAGTTCAAATTCCCAAATACGCTCACGCCAGCTCCAATGCAAACATACATTCGTAGCCAATCGAGTTGCAGGCATCCAAGAGATGACACCTAAAGTATCTTGGAGACATGTGCCAACATCTAGCAATCCAGCTGATTTGGCGTCGAGAGGTTGTGACGTTCAAGAACTCTTACAGTCAATATAGTTCGATGGCCCTCCATTTCTTTGCGAGGACGACACAGAATGGCCTCACAATGAACATTTCAACATACCGAAGGAGTTAAAAGAGAGTGAGGTCAAAAAGTCAGCGCTCGTCTGCTCAGTTAGCAGCTCGAGTCGGTTACCTGAGTTTGTGTCCCAGTTTTCGTCATGTCGCAAGTTGGTACGAATAGTTGCGTACATGTACAGAATCGTTTCAAGGTCAAAACAAGAGATACACACTGTCGAACTAGGACCAAAGGAATTGAACTTCGCTTTTTTAAAACTGCTAGAACTAGTTCAGCGAGCAGAATTTAAGGTGGAGTTTGATAGACTAAAAAAGGGTAACACCGTGCAACCAAGTTTGCAATCATTAACTCCCTTTATTCATAAATCAGAAGAGTGTGGAAGGCGAGTATCGTTAATACGAGTAGGAGGCAGACTAGCAAATGCACCGCTAGAATATAACGCGAAATTTCCTAGTCTTATGCCAAAAAATTGTTTGCTTGTGCAACTGTACTTGAGAGAGTTGCACTTTGGCAATTGTCATGATCGCACTACTCAGGCAGAGGATGTGGCTCGTGAATGCACGACGTGAATGTACTCAGATAGTGCGGAAATGCGTCCATTGCTTCAGGTATAAACCGAAGTTAATGGAGCAAATAATGGGAAATTTGCCGGCGGATCTACTTGCCGCGGTTCGGAAATTTAATGTTTGTGGTGTAGATTTTTGTGGTCCAGTCAACGTCTCGCTGAGGATTAGAGGACGAGCCCCAATTAAAATGTATATTGCCGTGTTCGTTTGTTTTGCTTCGAAGGCTGTTCATTTGGAACTTGTAGCAGACTTATCCACTAACTCATTTTTATGTGCAATAAACAGCTTCATCGCGCGACGTGGCATACCCGTCCGGCTGTACTCGGACAATGCGACGAATTTCGTGGGGACGAACAACCAGCTGAGGGAGTTCCAAGACGCGTTCAACCACCAGCAAAGCAGGCTGCAGCTATACGCAGCGGAACGAGGGATGGAGTGGAGGTTCAATCCTCCGAGAGCGCCGCACTTCGGAGGACTGTGGGAGGCAGCGGTGAAGTCAGCCAAGCACCTCCTCGTGCGACAAATAGGCAGCGCGTGGTTGACGGAGAGCGAGGTCCGAGGGCACCTGGCAGACGTGGAGGCCATCCTCAATTCCAGGGCTCTAACACCGCTAGGCAGCTATCCCAGCGACGGAGAGGCACTCAACCCAGGCCATTTCCTTACAGGACAGCCGCTTCGTTCGCTGCCGCAAGGATTCGAGCGGGTCAGGGTCGTCAGCTTTAAGACATGAATAAAGGGGGCGCGTGGCGTTGAGCGGTATTTTTAAGCTCAAATTGCATTCGGGAGTGCTGCTGGCGGCAGCGTCAAGCCAATTGTTAATTTCATTTCGTAAACACCGCACGCACGCTCCCAGTCTCAACGCGTTTGACAAGTCAATAAATTTGTAACGTTCAGGAACTTACAAGTGTTTTTATTCACAAACATTTTCGATTTCGATTTTTCATTGGCGCCCGAGCAGGGACTTTCTTACGCGGTTGTCGGTCTAATTATTAGACATTTCGAGGCTTGGTGTGCGTGTGTGTTGGTTTCGGTGTTACTTCTGCCTGATTCTTGGAGCTGTTCCCTTTCGAGCTGGACGAAGACGAACTCTGGAGTTGGACCACTATTGTTGCGGAAACTACTTGGAATATAATGCCCAGAATTGAGCCAATGAGCGACTCTTCTGATGACCAGGTAACTGTGCCCAAACGAGTCAGTGCATAGGTCAAAGTGCATAGAAACGGCAAATAATACATATGTACATAATTAAGTTTCGGCACTGATAAATGTGATTTATAGAACAATTCGAAGCAAAACATTTAACGAGAAAAAACTAAAAATAAAGAAATATATTCAAATTTAAATCAAATTTGTGTAAATATATTGATGCGTGCATATACATATACATACATATCTACATATTGCCGTTCTCTTGATTCCGCTATTCGTTTTGATCGACGGTTGTTCGGTGGTGGTTTTTGACCTTTGCTTTGTCGTTTTCTTCAAATCTGCACATAAGCGGGTACCCTGTGTGTGCGTATGTTTGTTCAATCACCGTTGTTACTAACGCAAATCGAAATCGACGAAATATATACGTACACTGTTGTAGTTGCTGTTTGTTGATCGCATCGTTTGTCTGCTTATACATACATAAGCACTAGCAACATACATACATACATACGTATGCTAATTACCTGCGAGCATTTCAGTTATTGTTGGTACATTCGCTTCGTTGCTTGCATACATACGTTCGTGTTGTTGTTCTCAGCTGTTAAACGTTGTGCCTGCGTTTGCATTTAGTGTAGGTGATTCATTTCGAATATTTGAAGGGTCTGTGTAGTCAGCTTTGTATTTTCTTGCTGTTCAGCTGACTCTTGAGAGTACACTTACGTGCATTCGAATAGGTACAAATTTCAAAAAAAAAAAAAAAAAAAAATTAATTACCACAAAAAAAAAAAAAAAAATTAATATGGTTCGATCTGGTTGACGCAGGAGCTTGCTTTAGTGATCGTCTAAGTCAACTATTCGTTAAATTGGAAAAAGTAGAGAGCGATATCGAACGACAACGGAGTTCACTCATAAATAAAATGGTGACTCCAAGTAAGTTCGAAATTCAGTGCCGGCTAGATATCCTTAATTCATACATTTCAAAGGCTATGGATCTGCAGTCAGAGATCGATTCGATAGATCCTGACAATACTAGCCGCGCAATGCTTGAGGAAACGTGTATTTTGGGTCGATCGTCATACTGTCATGTCTGCCTTAGTGCGTACCAGGCATCTGAAACTGTGCCTCCACTCTCTCACCACTCTCACCTGCCCAAACTTAAGTTGCCCAAGTTCAGTGGTAAGCATTCGGAATACAGACAATTTATCGGTCTGTTCAACAGTTTAGTAGACTCCGATCGCTCGCTATCAAATATTGAGAAATTCAATCAGTTGTTCGACATTGAGCCGATGTCCAAGCCATCGGCACTCGGAATTCGAACAATGGTTGACTCAGTGTCGGCAATTTTCGATTCGCTAATGTCGATTGGGAATGAGGAAGATTTCGCTAACGCAATTCTAATACACATAGTCATGTCAAAGGTTGATCCGCATACGAAATCGAAGTATGAGGAGCAACTGGACTATAACAAATTGCCGAAATGGGCCGATTGCGTTATGGCTTTGAACAGGCGATATCAGCACTTATCTGCTGAAGAAAGTTCAAAGTCCAGAATAAAGCAGAAATCCGACATGAAATATTTGATTGTATGTTTGGGATTGATTCTTTTTTGTTCTTATAATTAACAATAATTTTTTGTTGAATATTTTTATATTTAAAGATAATGTATAATATAAGTATGATTAAAATAATTGTTAAAGTTGTTATAGTTATAATTTCGAATGTGTTGTACAATTTTGTTTGTTGTTGGATAATTTCTTTAGTTTGAACATATGACAATGGTTCTAGTTTGGTTATATTATTATTTATGTAGAATGTTTGTGTGTAATCTAGCATAGTATTAGTTATTTGAATTTCATCTAATTGGATTGAACAATTTATAGCTTTTATCATATTGCTTCCTTCGATAATAATTTCTCGGTTGATACAATTTTGGTTTAGTACTGTAGTAAGTTCCAATCTCGTTTATTGAATGATCGAATCAATTTAGTTCTCTTAGACTAAAAGGCTTGCTAGCTGTCGGCGCAGCGGCAGAGCAGCCGTTTTATATAAACATTATATATAAGTAAAGTAATTAATGTAAAACGGGCAGAGAGTGTGAGTTATGCATGCACATATGTATATTAGCGGTCAGTATGGGAAACATGCTGACTCGGCTCTAAGCGATGAATGCAATGAGTTTGGACTTGAACTGTGTGCGGGCACTTGGAACGCTGTCGCTGAGTGACAAAGTCAATGCCCTATGCATATTCGGCTAACAAAGTGTTGCCGGTCAATATTTATGTTGAGTCATAAGAACTCATATGTGTATACACTACATCTCCCTCCTTTTGAAAAATAACGTTATTTTATGAAGTTATTTTAATTCTTATTATCTATAAATTTAAGAAATTTTATTTATTTATTTATTTTTTTTGTGTTTGTGTGTTTTTTTTTTTTTTTTTTTTTTATATTTATATGATGTACTTAATAACGATAAAGAAAATGAAATGATAAAAATATTCATATATCAAAAATATTTATATATATGTTATTAGCTATGTATGTTGTTTTGAAATGAAAAGTTTTAATCTATCTTTATGAACTATCTGTTTTTTGTTTTTGTCATTAACTATTATAACATTATCCCTATCTCTCATTTCCGTTACATTATACGGACCTGTATATTTATAATCTAACTTATGACCTGTTTCATTTCTTAGCAATACTTTATCTCCTACTGATATATCTATATTGTTTACTTTCTTATCATATAGTACCTTATTTTTATTCTTATGCTCTTCTATCATTACTCTAGCTCTTTTATATGCTACTTCTAATCTATATTTGCTTTCTTTAGCATAATCATCTATATTATATATTGCTTCTACGCTATCTATGCTATTAAATTGTTTTGGTAAATTACTTGTTTTACCAAATACTAGCTCATATGGACAATAAGTATGTGCCATAGAGGGGGTCGTGTTGAAACAAAAAACAAAATATTGAAGCCAAACGTCCCAATCAGTTTTATCAACCGATATGTAGGATCGTATGTATTCATTAAAAGTTCTATGACTTCTTTCTATCGTTCCAACTGTCTGGTGGTGGTGTGCTGTTTATGTAATATTTTTAATATTTAAATATTTGCACATTTTGTCTATAATTGAATTCTTGTATTCTGTTCCCATGTCCGTAATGAACGTCTTCATTGGACCGTACTTCAGGATAAAAGATTCAAATATTGCTTTAGCGACAGTATTAGCATTCTTATTCGGAACAGGTATGGCAACTAAATACTTAGTTAAATCACATATTAAAGTGACTGCATACTCGTTTCCATTTTCTGATTTTGGTAGTGGACCAATAGTGTCCACTATCACTCTGTCGAAAACACTTATGGGTGTGTCTGTTATTGTTAGTGGGGTCTTACTATGTTTCGTTATTTTAGCTTTCTGGCATTTTTGACATTTTCGTATGTACTCAGTGATATCACAAGTCATATTCTTCCAAAAATAATGTCTTTTGATTTTTCCTAAAGTTTTTGAAATGCCAGTATGACCTCCTTGTATCGGATCGTCATGGAAGTTAGACAAAATAGCTTCTTTATCTTGTTGTTTATCTATTAGGGTCACCGGGTTGAGTAGCGCTACTCTTAATGTTTTTAATATTTTATTGCCCATTAATTTGAAATTATCTATTGAAGTATTTTCAAAGATATTTTCCCACGGTGCCACTTTTGAGTTGGCTGATTTTATTTATACCGGCTTGCAGTTCAAGCCTTTGGAAAAATGGACCTAAGTCTAGGATTCCATTGGTATATAAATCGCTAACATCATATCTTGCAGTAATTTTTCTGCCATGTTTAAATAAACATAACGTATCTTTTACATGCAATGTCACTACTTTTCGTACTTCATTGTTTATGACTTCATATACGTTGGGCTTAGAAGCTGTATTTAAAGATTGCGTAAGCAATTCTTGTTCTTTATTTTCCGCGCGGATTTTCTGTCTATTCTGATATCTTGTAGTGACTTTATTTATATTGCCAGTTATATTTTGTAGGTCTTTGATGGTTATTCTTGATAACGCATCAGCTACATAGTTGTCTTTTCCCTTTAAGTATTCAACTGTGAAATCATATTCTTCTAATTCGAGCCTCATGCGTGTCAGTTTAGAACTGGGATTGATCATTGAGAATAGGTATATTAAAGGTCTATGGTCAGTTTTTATTAAGAAATGTTTTCCATATATATATGGTCTAAAGTGTAATATTGCCCAATGTATTGCAGCTAATTCCTGCTCAGTAGTACACTTATTACTTTCTCCTTTAGTGAACGATCTAGATGCATAAGCAATGGGAAGTTGGAGTCCATCATGGTTTTGAGTTAAAACCGCTCCACATGCTTGTTTGCTTGCATCCGTAATTATACAGAATTCTTTATTAAAGTCGGGGTATTGTAACAATGCTGGTTCCATTAGTTTATCTTTTAAATATTGGAATGCGTCTTGGCATTCAACTGTCCATTCAAAGGGAACATTCTTTTTACATAATCTTGTTATGTGCCGGGAATATTCGGCGAAGTTTTTAATGAATCGTCTATAATAATTGCAAAAGGCTACAAAACGTATAGCGCTATCCGCATTGTGTGGGACTGGATAATTTTAAATGACATCATATTTTGTGTCGTCAGTCAAGATTCCGTTATCTGTGCATTTATGACCCAGAAAAGTCACCTCATGCATAAAAAATGAAAATTTTTCTGGATGTAACTTTAGGTTGTATGCCCTGCATTTGTCAAAAACATCTGTTAAGTTTTTAAGCATGTGTTTTTCGGAACAACCTATAACTATTAAGTCATCCATGTAAAGGAATGCTTGTGAAGGTTCTAATCCAGAGAATGCAATTGTCATCATCTTTTGAAATGAGTTAGGCGCTATTTTTAAACCGAAAGGTAATCGCTTGAAACGATACGAGCCGTTGCTCGTTGAAAATGACGTTATATCTCTTGAACTTTTTTCGAGTTCAATTTGGTGGAATCCTGACATAAGATCAAGACACGAAAAATATTTTGCTCGCCCTAGTTGATCTAAAATGTCATCAATTCTAGGGAGAGGAAATTTATCAGACAATAATTTTTTATTTATTTGACGATAGTCAATCACTAATCGCCATTTCTTTGAATCTGATGTCGGAGATGATTTTTTGGGGACAAGTAATAATGGGCTATTATATTCAGATACAGAAGGTTCGACTATTCCGTCGGTGATCAATTTTCCGACTTGCTTCTGTATCTCTTTCACCTGACTGTGTGGGCTTCTATAATTTTTGACATATACTGGTTCATCATCCTTTAATCTCAGTTTCTGTTTGTAGAAATTATTTGTAGTGATTGGTTCTGTTTCCAATCCGAATATATCGCTGTATTTGGTGCATAAGCTTGAGAGCTGTGACTTAAATTGTGAAGGAAAGTTCTTTGATAGTTGAGATAATACTGACTTTTCTCTAGTTTCATTATTAGTTTTGACTACTTCGTAGTTCGAAAGTGACTCATATGCCAAGTTATTTGTATTGACTACTTGATCTCTATCTGTAGTATTAAGTAGTCTTATGAATGCATTTTTTGTTGTTGCTATTGTACTAGCTATATAAATACCATGTGTAATTTCCTGGTTTGGAATCAATACACTGTCTTGTTGGGAATTTAATTGAATTTTCCTAATAACTTGGGATCTCGCTGGCAGAAGTATTGAGTTGTTGCCAGAACTGTATGTTATTGGTACATAAATTGGATATTTAAGGTTATCAGGTCTGATTATAAACCAATCCTCAGACGGCTTGAAGTCTAATTGACAGTTGTATTTCTTTATGAAGTCGATTCCTAATATGCCATCGCATGGAATAGCGAAATGTAAATCCACGATATGAAAGTCGTGTTGGATTATATATTTAGTTGTCTGTATCTCAATAGAGGTTAAACCTTTTGGTTTTGTTACCTCCTGACTTATTCCTTTTATGTCTATTATATAGTTAACGTTTATATCATGATAGTCATCTGAATTTTCTTTGACTATTGAAATGTCTGCACCTGTGTCTACTAGAAAAACCAGTTCTTTTCCTGTGGACACGTTAGCAAAAGTGACAAATATATTCTGACTGAGATTAATTGCATGAACCATTACATTTTCTACTGTTGGGTACTTAAAGGGTCTTGAGAGTTTCCCGATGCATTTTGGGCTACTCTCACGTTATTATTGTTATTGTGGCCTCGATTTGAGTTACCACGTCCACGATATTGACCTCTTCCATTATTATTATAGTTGGTACCATTGTAGTTGTTGTGATTATTATTACGACCACGATGATTACCTCTGAAATTTCCACGTCCGCGGTTTCCACCACGCTGAGGATAATTTCTGTAATAAAGGACAGAATTTGGTTGTCCAGTGGCTTCCGTGCAACTGTTTACGAATTTGGATATGGCATCATTCATGGTGTTGAAGGTGCCAGCCTGCATGATAAGTTTTACCTTATCAATTGCCCAATTCTTCGTCATTGCCTTAACTGCAAGCTGTGTAGAATGACTTCTGGCTAACGCAAGGGGTAGTCCGTACGTTATGTACGCACTTTCTAGAGCTTTTGTCATCTGCTCAACCTCTGAAGTATATTGGTTAGCAGCTTTGTTGCGTTGCTGAAGATTCATCAGCTTAGCTGATAATATTCTACAGTTTCACCTTTGACATTGCTTCTTAGTCCGGAGATGACTTCTGATATAGTTGTCTCATTTCCGACTAGGTTTCTGGCGACACCTTTTAGCTTTGTTTTTATTATTGAAATAGCTAATTGTTCGTGTTCGCCTTTTATTGATTCTATAATTTCCAATGCATCGAGAAAACTTGTTAGGTTTTCTGCTTTACCATCAAATACTGGTATAAGCTTTGATGCAGTGTTGATAAAATCTATATTTGACTGTGCCATTGTTCTTCTTCTTCTTCCAAATCCTTTTGGTCGATATTAACAACTTCTTTTGATTCTGGTTCTTCACCAGTTTCAATTGTTACTGAGGTATTGAGAATATTGGGTATTGATATATCGAGGTCGAACTTTTCTCTAATAGTTGTCAAATTGGATCTTAGTCTGATCAAAAACCTTGATACGTGAGACCAATGATCTTGAGTAAGTTTATCTTTGTGTTTATATATTAGTATCCGGGCTTCATTAAAGCACTTAACTAATATTTCCACGTGTTTTCTTACTGTGGTTTTCTGAATCGGCCTATTTTGTGTTAGGACTTTATGAGATTTGTCGAATTCTGCTTTAATGTTTGATAATTCCTTTGATAATTCATTCCACTCCATTACTTTATGGATATGAATTATTTCTTGGATACCATCATAACAATTACTCTACCTAGAACTGGATGTTCGTCTACTTTTGATCTAACATGCACATATATTGTTTTAATTTTTTTCTTTTTATTTATTTCATTTTCTTGTCGTTACTTATTTAATAACATTTAATTTTTGTATTTTGTAAATTTTGTATCTTTTGTTGTGTGTGCGCTTTTTTTTTTTTTAAATCTTGTCCAAGTCGTTTGCTCGGCTCATATATTTTTTCCTCAAACATTTATTGTGAAGCTTGTACAGTTTATAAAAGCAATTTGCACACATTATATATTATATATTCTAAATCAATATTATTCGGTTCTACCTTATTTATCACGTTAGCAGTGGAATCCACTGACTTAACGTCTACTAAACCCATTATGGTTTTGTAAAAATTATGATTATGATTATAATAATTATCTATTTCCTCACTGAATTTACTTATTGAATTACTTTTCATCTATTTTTACATATGTCCTACCTATAGTTTTGTATAGCTTTACGGGCTACACTTCTAAGCGAGCGGAAAAGGTTCCGCAGGCTTTTACAAAAGTTTTGTTTTAAATTTAATTAAAATATTTATATCATATTTATCCGCATTCTCTGAGTCAGCTGGTCGTCGCCGGTTGGCTGCACTGACGCTCCCTCGCAGGCGAAAGTGGCGGTTTGCCCTTCTCGCTGTTGATCTGTTGCTGTTGTCCTGGGCCTATGGGCTCAGGCGGTTCCGGTGCCGGTCATCGCACCAGATTTGTTGATACCCTGTTTTTTTAGGGTGACACTTCCTTTCCTTGGGGACTGGCTTTTCCTTTGGTGTCCCGTAGCAATGGCTGCATGTATACTCGCAGTATGCTTAGTATATTGGGCCCTCGCAGTCGTTTGGGCAGACCTTTTTTTATTTCTGGTAATTCCTTCACAGTTTGTGGACTTATTTTTATTTTTGGTTTTGCCACGTTTTGAATCGTAGAGTATGGGATTCTGGTTGTTGTGGTTTTATTTTTCAGCAATTGGTTTTTTATAAACTCTACCTCGGCGTGTAATTTCACCGAGGTATTCCAAATAATTTTCTCTGGGCTATTTAGTAGCCTCAATATCTGAGCCTTTTTGGATTTCAATTTTTTCACCGCACCAGATTTTTTTCCCATCACTCTACTTACTGTGATGGTATTTTCCTTCCTTGTTCATTTTCCAGTGTTCATTTTTCCAGTATATCGTCTGATGGTCACTCCTTTTGATGTTTAGTGACCACTGTCACGGTCGCCATGTAGTAAGTTCCAATCTCGTTTATTGAATGATCGAATCAATTTAGTTCTCTTAGACTAAAAGGCTTGCTAGCTGTCGGCGCAGCGGCAGAGCAGCCGTTTTATATAAACATTATATATAAGTAAAGTAATTAATGTAAAACGGGCAGAGAGTGTGAGTTATGCATGCACATATGTATATTAGCGGTCAGTATGGGAAACATGCTGACTCGGCTCTAAGCGATGAATGCAATGAGTTTGGACTTGAACTGTGTGCGGGCACTTGGAACGCTGTCGCTGAGTGACAAAGTCAATGCCCTATGCATATTCGGCTAACAAAGTCTTGCCGGTCAATATTTATGTTGAGTCATAAGAACTCATATGTGCATACACTACAGTACAGTTTTCGGTAAGTTCCATCTTAACATAATGTTTGGTTCTACATACTTGATTTCATAATTTTTATGGTATTTTGAATATCTACTAGATTTTTATTGGTTGCTGTGAATGCTTTATTGTTCTGTAAGTATTAAGTGTCATGTATAGTTTCCGTCAAAATGTCTTTGTTTTCGTCAGGGTATGGAATAATGTCGTATAGTGCAGTATTTATAATTTCGCGTGGAATATGGGAAATAATTAAAATTTCATTAGAAGTTGTTTTTAGCCAAGTTGTTGTTTTTATATTTATTATTTTTTCAGCGTTTAAATGTTTTAGTGACTCATATTTTAGTAATTTAGTTCATTGGCTTGAACACTATTTTCTGAAAGGTTATCTATTTTTGACTGTAATTCTTCTTTGTCTTCTTGATCTAAAGTCCCCATGAAATTTACAAGTCCTCTTTTATTTCGTTTTACTAGTCTTAAGCCGTGCATTTCTCTGTCCAGTTTTTTTGTTAAGTACTGTATTTTTACGAATGGCTCAAATTCTTCTGTTTGTTTCATTAAATTATTATAAGTTTCTTCGGGTTTTTGTTATATTAATAGTTAAATAGTGGTATTCGTATTTTATAGGTAAATTGATTGTTCCTGTTTGAAATATAAGATATCCGTTTTTTTGTCTTTTAAAATAATTGATTGGTCTTTCTGTGAGTGAAATGTAATATTGGTTATCTTCTTGAGAGCTGTGGATTGTTGCTACTGTTACATCGGAAGTTTCTCCTAATTCTAGACAATTAATTAATTTAATTTCGTGTTCATTTAGAGTTCTACTTGCGAAACAAATTGGTTTTTGATTTTGAGACAGAACAGCTCCAATAGCTATGTTACTGGCATCAGTTGTAAGACAAAATGGTTTTTCGAAATTCGGATAAACTAATATTGGATCGGATGTTATAAGTACTTTTAATTTTTTAAAAGCAGAAATGTAATTTGTTTTTTTTATATTTATAGTTGCATCTTTCTTTAATTTTAAAGGTATTGGCTTTACAACGGGTGCAAAATTAGGAATGAATTTTCTGTAATAATAATTAATTGTGGTAAAATACTGACATTTTCCAAGTTTGTCTAGTATATCATCCATGACTGGGATAGGATATTTATCATCAGTCAATAACTATACTGAATTTTTCTTTACCTGATGCGTCACGTTTCTTTGGCACAATCCAAATTGGTGAGCAATAAGGTGATTTTGATTTACGTATTATACCTTGTTCAATAATTTCTTTGATTTGTTTTTCGACTTCTTCGTCGAATGTTTGCGCATACTTGTATGGACGCTTTTGGATTGGGTCTTCGTGTTTAGTTTGGATGACATGATTAATTGTACTGGTAAAAGTCAAATTTTCACTTTCTTTCTACTGAATGTCACTAAACTCGAAAAGAATTTTGGTCAGTTTGCATTTCTCTTCATCGTTTAGATGTTCTAATCGGAATTGATTTGTTTCATTTAATTCATTATTGATAGCGTAATTTACTGCTATGTCGTTTGTTTGGGGCGGATCAAGGCGTTGAAATGCGGTCTTGTCCTTGACAGAATTCTCACGGTCATATCTCATTGAAAATAGATGATCGTTTAGAATAACTGTTTTTTGTTTGTAGTCAATTTTTGCTTCACAGGATTCTAGATATTCTCTACCTAGTAAGATATCGTATTTATCAGAAAAGTTGTGTAAGTAAAATATTTAATGGGTATGGCAGAGTTTACTAGGGGAAAAAGATACACAATTCTTTAATTGAACAATACCATTTATTGTTTGTACGTTCAATTGGCAAGGTTTTATAGGAAATTTTAAAAAGGATGAACCTGGGTCAATTACACAGTTAAAATTTTGTTCATTCATAACTAATCTGATGAAGGGATTGGTTCTTCGTTGTCCGAGGCTCCTTGATGAAAATTTTCAGATGTTTCCATCTTAGAGTGGCCACTGGTACTTTCTCTCTGTCTTTTAAAAGGGGAATTTGGGGGTCTTTGACTTTGGTAATTCATTGGGTTTTGTGATCTGGCTTGATCAAGATTTTGTTTGAATTCTTTTTGTAATGCTTGATTATTTTCAGCATTTTCTTTTGGTTTATGATTTGGATTAGCGTTATTTGAGTAATTTGGAGTAGAGTAATAATTCCGACTATTTCCCTTTCCACGGTTTTCATTGCTTGAATTGCTTTGGGTTTTATTAGTTTTGGAATTGTCATTGTTTTGGTTATTTCGATCGTTATAACCATTTTCGTACATTCCTTCGCGTTGAGCTACTTGTTTTAATTTTGAAACTGTTGTAATGTCATATCGTGCTAATGTCATAAAAATTCTGTCCGGTAATTTTTTTTGTAATAACGTCTTTAATAGTATTATTCATTGCATTAGTATACAATATAGTGTTCTGAACCTGATTTTCTAACATTAACTTATTGGATATTACAAAAGATTTATACTCTAGATCTTCAACAAACTTACGGATACTATTATTAAAGTTGGTATTATAGAGACGTCGTAGAAGTTCTTCATACGGAGTTTGTGTTTTAAATTCGTCGATGAGGGCGCTCCTTAACTCTCCCCGGGTTGTGGCTGCTGTCAGCTGCGACACTCGTTGTGCGGATCCGGTGGTCTGCATCTCGATTGCTCCAAATAGGACACTATGTTGTCTCACATCCTGTGTTGGATATAACTGCATAATAAAATCAATCCTCCTTATGAATGCAGTTAGTTCCACGGTTTTTCCGTCGAATACTGGCACTTGTCGAATTTGTCCAAGCGCTTGCTTTAGATGCATTTCCGATAGTTCCATTGGTGAGTTGGTTGCCATGGTGTTGTAGATTTTATTTTTATTTTGTTGGCAATTGTCACTTCAGGTTTTTGTTTTAATTGTCACTTTTTGTTTTAATTGTCACTTTTGTTGAATTATAAGAGACTTACGTTTACAGGGATCAATTAAATGATATGTAAAGCCCAGAAATAAGCTCTTTATTTACAGGTGTTCAAATAGTCCAGAGGATCTATTTTTTGGTTGAACACTGTCTGGTGTTTTGCGCGGTTTTCTTTGTAATAGCAATTATCTTTGGTGGCGGTCGCACATTTAAATATGGGCCACGACTGATAATTGAGTTTTAAGCATAGCTCGCAAATAACAATTGAGTGTTTTTTTTTAACGCTCAATCTCTGAGCAGAAGCGAAACAAATGAAAAAATTTGCTCCCACTCTGAGCAAGAGAGTTTTTTCTATTTTGCTTCGGTCTTCGCTTGAGCGTTGTTGTTGAGTTCTTCGTGTTGAACTCTTTTAACGATTCTCTTTTCGAGAGTAATATAATTTTCGCTCGCGTGTTGAGACTCAGTGAGTGAGTGAATGACTGAATAAGTCAATTCAAAAAGTCTTGCAAACACTCTTTAAGTATTTTTCTTAATAAATAATATTTACTTTATTTTTATTTTGTGTTTTTTTTTTTTGTTTATTTTTCTTAATGTAAGTAATAAGTCAAAAATATTTAATTTTTCTCCGATTATTTTTTAGACCCCGTACTCTAAAAAAGAGTAGAGGGGTCTATTAGGTTTGTCAGAAGCGAAATGTGCGTAACAGGCAGAAGGAGGCGTGGCCGACCCCATAAAGTATATATATTCTTGATCAGCATCAACAGCCGAGTCGATATAGCAATGTCCGTTTGTCCGTCTGTCCGTCTGTCTGTCTGTCCGTCTGTCCGTCTGTCTGTCCGTCCGTATGAACACCTGGATCTTTTAAACTACAAAAGCTAGAGCCACCAAATTTATAATGAAAGTCCGTTATTAACCCAGGCAGGTTAAGTTTATTTCAAATTTTTGCCACGCCCCTTACCGCCCCCGCAATGAGCAAAAAACCAGACACACCTCGAAAAAAATTTAGTTTTAGGCCAATAACTCAGTAACTATGGCACTTAGGAACACCATTTCTGGTAAACAGGTTGCTAGAGAGTGCCTTAATGCAATGTCATTAAAAATTTTGAGCTGCCACGCCCCTTTTCTCATTAGAGTTAACCAAACGTTTACGCTTTAATGCCATGTTTAAGGCATTTAATCATATAGTAGGGTGTTGTAATTCAACATTCGTATAGAGACATATAAAATCAAACTATTCTGAAAGTGGCATCAACATACTACCTTTAACAAAAGAGCTACTGCGTTACAAAGTTTGTTATTTAACTGCAATATCACTTACGCGCGAGAGCGAGACAGAAACATACAAACACATGTTCGAACGTTTTCGATGCTTGTATGGCGACAGCGCTGCCGGCAGACGCTGGCCGCGCCGAATACACACATACATACATACATGCATATATATAATTTCAAACGAATGTGTGTTTTTATGAATAATATGTAAATGCTGATATTCGGAGAATTCTTGAAAGTGGTGCGTGGTGCAACTGATAGAGTTTGTCTGAGGTTGTAGGTTCGAATGCTGACAATGCGAATTTTTAAATTATTAGACCCCGTACTCTAAAAAAGAGTATAGGGGTCTATTAGGTTTGTCAGAAGCGAAATGTGCGTAACAGGCAGAAGGAGGCGTGGCCGACCCCATAAAGTGTATAAATTCTTGATCAGCAGCAACAGCCGAGTCGATATAGCAATGTCCGTCTGTCCGTCTGTCCGTCTGTCTGTCTGTCCGTCTGTCCGTCTGTCTGTCCGTCCGTATGAACACCTGGATCTTTTAAACTACAAAAGCTAGAGCCACCAAATTTATAATGAAAGTCCGTTATTAACCCAGGCAGGTTAAGTTTATTTCAAATTTTTGCCCGCCCCTTACCGCCCCCGCAATGAGCAAAAACACCAGACACACCTCGAAAAAAATTTAACTTTTAGGTCAATAACTCAGTAACTATGGCACTTAGGAACACCATTTCTGGTAAGCAGGTTGCTAGAGGCAGCCTTAATGCAATGCCATTAAAAATTTTGAGCTGCCACGCTCCTTTTCCCCACATCAGCTAAAAAACGTTTACGCTTTAATGCCGTTTTTAAGGCATTTATTCATATAGTAGGGTGTTGTAATTCAACATTCGTATAGAGACATATAAAATCAAACTATTCTGAAAGTGACATCAACATACTCCCTTTAACAAAAGAGCTACTGCGTTACAAAGTTTGTTATTTAACTGCAATATCACTTACGCGCGAGAGCGAGACAGAAACATACAAACACATGTTCGAACGTTTTCGATGCTTGTGTGGCGACAGCGCTGCCGGCAGACGCTGGCCGCGCCGAATACACACATACATACATACATGCATATAATTGAATATTTTATGTGTTTAATCGAATCGAATAAATGTCGCGACACACTCTAACGACAACGTTGATGTAAAAATAAAAGACGAAGCGAGATTTTAGATTCACGACTTGTTTTATTCAATATCAACTTAAGACTAACAGATATTGGTTTAATAAATGATAAAGAAAGCTCTGTTTGAATGTTTACATTATCGAGGGCACCGCTGGTTGCTGGACACCAAGCGTTGCTCGTTATCTCGGCTTAAGCTGGGAACAAAAATTATGCTGACTATGTGATTTGCAATCGATGCTGATCGATTGGGGAGATGCGCCGGCTAGACGGCTCTTTGTTTACAATTGTTGAATTTATTCTCAAGTGAGGCTTGGGAATGTTTATAATTGGGGGTTGGATTCATTCTCAAGTGAAGCTTGGGAATGTTTATAATTGGGGATATGGAACTCTGTAGACATAATCGGGATGAATATGTCACTTCCCTCTCCTTAAGAGGCGAGCCTGTGAATCAAGGCGAGGCTGAAGGGTAAAGTTTTGGTAAATTTGATTGTGTCACTTCGATAACTGTTTCATCTTGTTGTTGTTCTTTTGGTTGAACTGATTGCGGTGTATCTTTTTTGTGTTCGTGAATTTGTTTCTTACATTTTTTATGGATTAATATTATGGGATTAAATGATACATATTTTAAATATAACAATATGATTATGAATATAATAATAATGGTTATAATTATTGTATATGAAAAGACATTATTTTTGGGATACAAGTTGTACAATGTCGTCATGTTTGATAGGCTTAATTTTGATAATTTCTATTGGTGGATACAAAGGTGTTAGATCTATTTCGGGTTGTAAGTAATTGTCGCTTAAAATGATATCATTTATTTGTAGTTTACATTGATTGACGTTAATAATTTTATTACCATGAATATTAAGATCTGTATTACTTTTTTGACAGTTTTGTTTTACATTTATGTTGGATATGTTCCATGTTACAATTGTATTTGGCTCTATGTACTTAATGATTTCTTTTTCGTTTATCTGCTTAAAGTTACAAATTGGTTTTGTATGAAGTAAAATTTTTGTAATACATTCATCAAATATTGGTTCATTTTTTTCTATTAAAAATTTTATTATCTTTTTCAAAATAAGAGGTGGTACTGGTGTAATCGAGTTGATAGCCATCATTGTCAGGATAGGGAATGATTTTAATGGTTTTAATAGTTTGAAAGTTGATTGGGATGTGGGATACAATTAGTATGATATTATCTTGGTGATTAATCCAAGTGGAGGTTTTAATTAGTAGAATGTTTCGGTTGTCAACACTGTCAAGTCGGTCATAGGTAAGTAATTTTGGGTTGAAGAGTCCCAATCTAGACAATTGCATGCCCATTTCAATGTCTTCTACATATTCTATAAATTGTAATAATTGGTAAATAAATGTTTCTTGAAGTGTTCGTTTGTTTTGATGATCTTTAAATTGTTGCATTTCGGTATTAATTATGTTTATTATAACATTAATGTCTTGAGCTTGCACAGTATTTAAAGATAGATTTTCAATATTTTTTTCAAATTCTCGTCTGTCATTATCGTCAAGTGTGCCAAAAAGGAATTTAAATAGTGAGCCTCCAATGTTGAACAGTCCTCGTTTATTTCGATTCTCATGGTGAAAGATTATACCATTTAATTCTTGTTGTAATTTTGAATACAAATAATTGATTTGTGATGAATTTTTAAAGCTTGGAATAGTTCTACGAAAATATTCATTTGTTGTTATTATTTCAGAAACATTAATTCGTAAAGAGTGGTGTTCAAATCTAGTTGGTAATTCTATGGGTTTGTCTGAAAACAATAAGTATCCGTGGTCTGTATCCAAGTTATTTATTTGAATTTGTTGAGCATGGCATATGGTAGAGAGTATGGATGACAATATGATCATGAGGAAGGGACCTGTGGAGTTTGAATTTGGTTAATCTTTTTTTTCTTTTTAAATTGTGTTTTGTAATAATGTGTGGTTCTATTTTTGTTAGTAATTTGGTAATGATCGGGGTCTGTTTGAGTAACATTTTGATTGGCTTTAAATGGATTTTCTAATTTTCTTTTTTGTAACGGTCCTTTTCTGTATCTAGTATCTATTTCAAATTCTTGTCGGTCACTGTTAATTTTGTTTATAATCTTTTCTTTTTTTGTCCTGTGTATCTAAAGTTGGTTGTCCTGCATGTAAGAATATGTGTGCGGGAGTTTGTCCAGTGGTGTCATGTTTAGTTTTATGATTGTAAATATAAAGGATAGTTTCCATTTTGCAAAGTTTTTTCTCTTCATCATTTAAAGTATTTATGATTCTAATTTTTTTCATTGATAGTTTTGTGTAATCTTTCTATGTCCGCTATACCTGTTTTTGAAGTATTTAACTGAATTTCTACTCCCTCACTGTCAAGCCATCTTTTGAGTGCTAGACTGGTAAATGCTCCGTCTCGGTCTGCCTTTAATAATATTGGTTTACCTAACTGATTAAATATGCGCATTAATGCGTTTTTGCATTCTATCCAATCTTTAGTTTTGATTTGTTCGAGAGTAGCGAATTTTGAATAAATGTCTATGCAGCTTAGATAGTGTTTACCTTCTGATGAATAAATATCTATTACGAATTTATCTCTACAATGTTCTGGTTTGGGCGTAATTTTCATTGGCATTTCTGTATTTCTATGTTCGGTTTTCGTTAAATTGCAGATATGACATTCATTAATAATGTTTTGGGTTAATAATTGACTATTGGGGAAATAATAAGTTTCACCGAAAAGTTTGTTTGTTTTTTAAATGCCTGGATGTAGGAGTTTTTCATGCGTCTTGAGAATGAGTTCTTTGAACTCTGCGTATGAACTTATATTTTTCAGAAGAATAAGGCTTCTGAGAATTTTAGTATGGTTTGGATTGATAATGTCTTTGTGTGCGTTTTGGATAATTTCAAAATCGGCATCACTATCTATAAACAGCGCACTAGACTTAGTGCAAAAATGATCAATCAAATATTGTTTAGCTTTTTCTGTTGTCATATTATCATATGTGATGTGGATTATTAGTTTTTTGAAATAATTTTCTTTTCTTATATTTGGAATGCCTTTAGAAAATATTATTTGTCTTTTAAATGTGTTAATTGGTTTTTCGGTGATAAAAATTAAGTTACTATTGTCTTCATCAGAACTATGTTGTGTTTCTTCTCCAAAATAAGCTTGTTCTATTTTTACTCGAGATAAAGCGTCTGCTATGTGATTTTCCTTTCCTTTTATATATTTAATGTCAAAGTCATATTCTGATAATTTAACTCTCCATCGAGTTAATTTTGAATTTGGTTCTTTCATTTTGTATAACCAACATAACGGTTGATGGTCACTATTAATTTCAAAATGTCGTCCTAGAAGGTAATGTCGAAAGGTTTTTGTTGCCCATACAATAGCTAAAAGTTCTTTTTCTATGGCACTGTAATTGGTTTCGTGATCATTTAGGGTTCTACTAATGTAACTAAGTGGGTGTCCGTTTTGTGAAAGTACAGCTCCAAGTGCTATGTTACTTGCGTCTGTAGTTAATACGAATTTACTGTTAAAATCTGGTATTTTTAAAATGGGGTCATTGGAAATTCTGGATTTTGTATATCGATTTTGGAATCTTTTTTTAGAACTGTTGTCATCGGTTTGGCTATGTCTGCAAAATTGGGAATGAATTTTCTGTAATATCCGGTTAACCCAAGAAAACCTTTAATTTCTTTGGTCTTTTTTGGAATTGGGTATTTTTGAATAGCCTTGATTTTTTCAGGATTGGGTTTTATTCCGTCCTTAGTTATGATATGTCCAAGAAAAGTAGTTTCTTGTTTAAGAAACTCGCATTTGTCAAGTTGAAGTTTAAGATTAGCTTCAGAAAGCTTTTCGAAAACTAGTTGTAGTGAATGTAGGTGTTCTTCTAGGGATGTGGAAAAAACGATAATATCGTCTAAATACACCAAACAATGCTTGTTTAATAATGGTCGCAACACATTATTCATGCAACGTTGAAAAGTTGCAGGAGCATTTTTTAAACCAAATGGCATACGAAGATATTCATAATGACCATTTTTGGTTGAAAAAGCTGTTTTATGTATTGCATCTGGATGCATTTCCAGCTGATGGAAACCTTTTGCAAGGTCAATTGTGGTAAAATAATTGCATCTACCTAGTTTTCCTAGAATTTCGTCCATATTCGGTATTGGGTATCTGTCATTAATAGTTACCTCGTTTAATTTTCTATAGTCGATTATTATTCTAAACTTTTGTTTACCCGATGCGTCTTGTTTTTTTGGAACAATCCATATTGGACTGCAGTAGGGGGAATTACTGGGTTTTATGATACCTTGTTCTAACATTTCTTGGATTTGGTTTTCAACTTCTTGTTCATAGGCCTGAGGATAACTGTACGGTTTAGAGTAAATGGGGGAGTTATGAGTAGTGTTAATATTATGTTTTTCTTGATTACTGAAACTGAGTTGATCTCCTTCTTGAAATTGAATATGTTGATAAATCTTTAATAAATGTTTTAATTTTGATTTCTCTTCATTATTTAAATGATCTAATCGATACAGATTTGAATTCTCAAGTGATTCTGTTTTTACATTGTCTGAAGACTGTGGGCTATTATTATATTTTTTAGCTTCAAAAGTTGGATTAGCTAAAAAATGAGTTTGATTTTTAATTGGAGAATCATTAATTAGTTTATATTTTTTGTTGAATAAAGTTACTGTTTGAAATTTGTAGTCTATTATTGCTTGGGCTTGTGAAAGCAAATTTCTGCCAATTAATAAATCATAGTCTGAAGAAAATTTGTGTAAAAGGAATTCACTACTACTCATGAATATGTTGTTGGAGGGAACAATAATCTTTTTTGTGATTGTTAATGGCCCGTTACTTGTGTGAATGAGACATTCAGTATCATAAACATTTAGATTGAAAACATTGGATGTCATCATATTTACTGTTGAACCGGTATCTATAAGGCATTTTAAAACTTTTCCTTTATGGGTAAGTTTTATGAATTGTTGGTTTCCGAAGCTGGTAACGGAAAATTTTCGGCTTGATCGAGCTCTATCTCGTTACACTGTTCAGTTAAATTTTCGGCTACTGGTGTCGAAGTTTCGGCATAATCAAAGCTTTGAGGATATCCGTAATCTTGATAGGATTGTGGATTTGAAGCTAATTGATTGTAATATTCTTGCTGTAAATATTCTTGATAATTCAATTCTTCTTGATACCTAGCTTCTTGCTCTGTGCTCATTTTACTCTGTCCACTTTCTGCTGGTCTAGAGCGTTTCATTGGTGGATGTGGAACACCAGGTGTATTATTAACTGGAGCCTTTTGTAAAGTGGCACTCTGAATTTGTCCAAAACGGTTTTGGTCAAATAAATTTTGACGAAAATTTTGTCGAGGTGGAAATTGTACTGGTCTTGTCGGATTTGGTACGGGTGGTAATGGTCGAGGTAAGTAGTTGTTAGTATGAGGCATATTGTAATGTTGTTGTAATGGATGAAATGGTTGTTGATAATATGGTGGATGATTTGGATACGAAACATATTGTGTATTGTTTGGTTGGAGAAATGTTGGAAATTTATGAAAATTGGAATTGGTTGGGAGTGGCTTTAATTCTTTTTCTTGTTTTGTTTTAGTGGAATTAAAATTTTGGCAAGGTTGATCATAAAGATTTTTTTTCTTGCAATAAATTTATAAGCGATCTTAAATCGGGAATTTCGCAATTTATAATTCTAATGCAGATGTTAGTAGGTAACTTTTGAATCAAATCGTCAATACTAGATTTAATTAGCCGCGAGTACAGTGTTTTTTCATCGATATTATTCTCTAGTTCTAGCTTACTCATTAAAGTACGCCTGCGCTGTTCAGCTTCCTCCAGAAATTCGCGAACGTTCCCCTTAAAAGGTGTGTTCCTGAAGTCCTCTAGAAGGATGTGATTGTTCGTCTGGGTTTTATAGTTGAGTATCAATTGCTTCCGAAGATCTGTCCAGGTGTTGAGATTATTTATGCCAAGGGATAGCATAACATCAGCACTGATGCAACGTTCCACAAGTCCAAAAATAATCGCTTGTTGCCGTATATCATTAGTCGTGTACAGGGCCAATATGTAGTCGATACGGTTAACAAAGGTGTACAGGGTATTTTTGTTTCCATTGAATTTTTCGACGTCTTTCAATTGATTTATTACTTGTGACATGCTGGCGTCAGAAAGGGTTGTTGCTGCTGCTGCTCCTCCTTCCATTTTGTAAAATTTTTTGTTACGGTTGGTTGTTGTTTTGATTATTTTTATATTGTTCTGTTCTTTTTTTTTTTTTTCACTTAACCAATATTTTATTTAAAAGTCACACTTAATTTAGTTTTTTAGTTTTACTTATAATTCACTTTAGGCTTAATTACAATTGAGTTTGTTTTTGTTTGTTTGCACAGATAGCTATTTCGAATTTTATTGAGATAACCAGGTATCTGGAATTATGTTCTCTCCGAATTCTATCGCGTCTTCTTGAATTAATTTCAAGCTGTGAACATCCGTGGTTTTTGGCAAAAATGCGAATTGTTGGTTTACACGTCACTGTCGAGGTTTTTCTTATAAAACTTGACGCGATATTTACCGTCGCTTGGGTTGCCTTCGCGTTGGTTGTTTTTTTTCGGATAACAACAAAAAAGTATTAGAATTGCTTCAGGATCTATTTATTGTTATCCTACCGGCTGCGCCAATTGAATATTTTATGTGTTTAATCGAATCGAATAAATGTCGCGACACACTCTAACGACAACGTTGATGTAAAAATAAAAGACGAAGCGAGATTTTAGATTCACGACTTGTTTTATTCAATATCAACTTAAGACTAACAGATATTGGTTTAATAAATGATAAAGAAAGCTCTGTTTGAATGTTTACATTATCGAGGGCACCGCTGGTTGCTGGACACCAAGCGTTGCTCGTTATCTCGGCTTAAGCTGGGAACAAAAATTATGCTGACTATGTGATTTGCAATCGATGCTGATCGATTGGGGAGATGCGCCGGTTAGACGGCTCTTTGTTTACAATTGTTGAATTTATTCTCAAGTGAGGCTTGGGAATGTTTATAATTGGGGGTTGGATTCATTCTCAAGTGAAGCTTGGGAATGTTTATAATTGGGGATATGGAACTCTGTAGACATAATCGGGATGAATATGTCACTATATATATAATTTCAAACGAATGTGTGTTTGTATGAATAATATGTAAATGCTGATTATCGGAGAATTCTTGAAAGTGGCGCGTGGTGCAACTGATAGAGTTGCGGCAATGCGAATTGTTAATATAATTATTTTTAAATTTCAATTCAAAATGTACATATAAAATTAAAATTTTTAAATTTCATTCGAAAATTTGAATTTAAATTGAGTACGGAGTATGGAGTACGGGGTCTTTTACAGTCGGCTCGATCGACTGTAGCCTTTCTTACTTGTTTTTTTTAGCTTCATTCGAATACTTGATTAACAATAGAAAAAAAAATTGTTTGTTTGTTTATTTAGTTTAGGATATAGTTGTAAACTATCAACCTAAAAATTTTTACATGCACTAGCTACTACGGCCATCGGCTTATACGATAACCACATCACTACACTAGCCTGGGATTTGAATCCGGATCCCCGTTGTTCAATTGCCTTTATGACACGGCCACTTGGACAAAATAGAAAAATAAAAACAAAACAATATAAATGAATTCAATGACAGACAGACGGACATGGCTATATCGACTCGGCTTGTGATGTGTAGCATTCCGCTACCTGTCCATAGAGGATTCGGAGGCGTGCACTTCTAGCATCGCTCTGTGCTATGCTCGTCGGATATGTCGTGGGTACTTTCCTCCTCCTACTATGGAAATCATAACAAATAACAAGTAAGAAAGGCTACAGTCGATCGAGCCGACTGTAAAAGACCCCGTACTCCATACTCCGTACTCAATTTAAATTCAAATTTTCGAATGAAATTTAAAAATTTTAATTTTATATGTACATTTTGAATTGAAATTTAAAAATAATTATATTAACAATTCGCATTGCCGCAACTCTATCAGTTGCACCACGCGCCACTTTCAAGAATTCTCCGATAATCAGCATTTACATATTATTCATACAAACACACATTCGTTTGAAATTATATATATGCATGTATGTATGTATGTGTGTATTCGTCGCTGCCAGCGTCTGCCGGCAGCGCTGTCGCCACACAAGCATCGAAAACGTTCGAACATGTGTTTGTATGTTTCTGTCTCGCTCTCGCGCGTAAGTGATATTGCAGTTAAATAACAAACTTTGTAACGCAGTAGCTCTTTTGTTAAAGGGAGTATGTTGATGTCACTTTCAGAATAGTTTGATTTTATATGTCTCTATACGAATGTTGAATTACAACACCCTACTATATGAATAAATGCCTTAAAAACGGCATTAAAGCGTAAACGTTTTTTAGCTGATGTGGGGAAAAGGAGCGTGGCAGCTCAAAATTTTTAATGGCATTGCATTAAGGCTGCCTCTAGCAACCTGCTTACCAGAAATGGTGTTCCTAAGTGCCATAGTTACTGAGTTATTGACCTAAAAGTAAATTTTTTTTCGAGGTGTGTCTGGTTTTTTGCTCATTGCGGGGGCGGTAAGGGGCGTGGCAAAAATTTGAAATAAACTTAACCTGCCTGGGTTAATAACGGACTTTCATTATTAAATTTGGTGGCTCTAGCTTTTGTAGTTTAAAAGATCCAGGTGTTCATACGGACGGACAGACAGACGGACAGACGGACAGACAGACAGACGGACAGACGGACACTGCTATATCGACTCGGCTGTTGCTGCTGATCAAGAATTTATACACTTTATGGGGTCGGCCACGCCTCCTTCTGCCTGTTACGCACATTTCGCTTCTGACAAACCCTAATAGACCCCTATACTCTTTTTAGAGTACGGGGTCTAATAATTTAAAAATTCGCATTGTCAGCATTCGAACCTACAACCTCAGACAAACTCTATCAGTTGCACCACGCACCACTTTCAAGAATTCTCCGAATATCAGCATTTACATATTATTCATAAAAACACACATTCGTTTGAAATTATATATATGCATGTATGTATGTATGTGTGTATTCGGCGCGGCCAGCGTCTGCCGGCAGCGCTGTCGCCATACAAGCATCGAAAACGTTCGAACATGTGTTTGTATGTTTCTGTCTCGCTCTCGCGCGTAAGTGATATTGCAGTTAAATAACAAACTTTGTAACGCAGTAGCTCTTTTGTTAAAGGTAGTATGTTGATGCCACTTTCAGAATAGTTTGATTTTATATGTCTCTATACGAATGTTGAATTACAACACCCTACTATATGAATAAATGCCTTAAACATGGCATTAAAGCGTAAACGTTTGGTTAACTCTAATGAGAAAAGGGGCGTGGCAGCTCAAAATTTTTAATGGCATTGCATTAAGGCACTCTCTAGCAACCTGTTTACCAGAAATGGTGTTCCTAAGTGCCATAGTTACTGAGTTATTGGCCTAAAACTAAATTTTTTTCGAGGTGTGTCTGGTTTTTTGCTCATTGCGGGGGCGGTAAGGGGCGTGGCAAAAATTTGAAATAAACTTAACCTGCCTGGGTTAATAACGGACTTTCATTATAAATTTGGTGGCTCTAGCTTTTGTAGTTTAAAAGATCCAGGTGTTCATACGGACGGACAGACAGACGGACAGACGGACAGACAGACAGACGGACAGACGGACATTGCTATATCGACTCGGCTGTTGATGCTGATCAAGAATATATATACTTTATGGGGTCGGCCACGCCTCCTTCTGCCTGTTACGCACATTTCGCTTCTGACAAACCTAATAGACCCCTCTACTCTTTTTTAGAGTACGGGGTCTAAAAAGAATAAGTGCACTTACTGTCATCTACTGTGTCAACTAAAATATATGTATAACTGGGCTTTACCCACGGCTAACCAAAGATAATGACCGATAACCAGGAATTAGGGCGACTTTGATGTTAACTGTCCCCTATTCTTTACCCACCCGACCATGGTAACACGATAATAATTTGGCGGTTACCCCTTAACAATTAATTTATTACATTATTCCAATTTGTATGATTTCAACATGATTTACCAATCGATAGATTAATTAATTTTTACTCAAACATGATTACAATATTTCAAAGTATAAATTCATTAGCGGTTTAACTATTCTCTTTAAGCTTTCGTTCAAATCTCTTTACAAACAATTTCTACATCTGAGCGACGATCGTTCAAAATAGTAATATAATTTCATAAAATGTCTTGCTTAAACGCAAGTGGTACTCGCACTGAATATATTTTGTATTACTCAGAAATTAATCCGCCGGTCCGTGTTCGTTGGGCCCATCGAAGATGCAAACTGTGCGATTGTGGTTATGTTTCTGTAATGCTATAATTATATCACCAAGGGTACGCTCATGTCGCTTACAATAATTCCTTTCTTTTATCTAAGAACGAATTTTAGCTCAATTAGTTATATATTCAATATTTACTTAAAATTACAAAATTATTAGATTTTACAAACGCTGGCGATCGTCAAACGATGTTAGATCGCCATGTGGAGTGGCACTAGATTCGGCCTTTTCCGTCTAGGGACAAAAAAACAAAAATTGTAGCAACCCCGTCCAATTTGGAACGGGTGTGCGAGCACAGCTGACTGGAGTTATGCAGGTGTCGCTAAAGCGCTTCTGCTACTGCGTCGTCTCCAAAAAATATTCCATGCGCAGATTGCCGGATCACTCTGTGTCCACATCAGGTGTTATGCATGTGGGTCCCGATAATCCGCAGTGATGTGATAACTATCAGTAACCACTATAGTTTATATTATTATATGTAGTTTATTGGTATTATAATTTAACTTTAAATAATTAACAGAGTTTTAGCTTATGTGTGTAAGTTTTCACGACTTGCTTCTGCGTGTGTCTTCAACAAGATCTTGGCATCGACTACCTCGTTCATCCATTTTGTTCATCTGCCTCAACTTAATAACTAGTTCTTTTTAGTGTTCAATAACGGAGACCACTACGTGTCTCTCGTGAGTTCTCTAACACTTGCTCTTCTGGTTCAGATTCAAATCCTACATTCGGCCCTCCTGACGTAGGATTCGACCCGAATTCTTTCATAAACTCTGCCACCGTGGACGTCTTATATGGACCTTCTCCTTCTCCCACTTTCTCTACATTATAACGTCCGTGTTTAAGAACTTTGGTAACTTTATAAGGTCCCAGATACTTTCCTTTTAGTTTTAATCCCACCCCGTACTGAGTACGCTTAATAGCTACTAAATCATTAACTTTATACTCCTTTTCTATCTTTCTTTTCTTATTAAATGAACGCTGGTTTTCTTCTTGCAGTGCTCTAATATTCTTACGAGCTTCTGAACGTAATATATCTCGTTCATCATTTAACTCGTCTAGCAGTGATTGCTGCACCAAGTCTTTGAGTTTAATTTCATTAGTACAACGCATGTCGATTCCCGTTAATATTTTAAATGGAGCTACCTTTGTACTCATCGGTTCAATATTATTTATCGCTTGTTGCACGATGCCTACATGCTTATACCACATCCCTGGATTCTCAATGCTAAGTTTCGACAACATCGGTACAACAATTCTATGCATTCGCTCCACCTGTCCGTTGCCGCGTGGCACACCTGTCGTTATCAAACAATGCTGTATCTTCCGTTGTTCACAGTATTCTTTAAACAAGTTTGCTGTAAACGCAGTACCTCTATCTGACACTATCCTGCAAGGGTTTCCAAAATTAACAGCCTGTCTCTCCAAACAACTAATCACTTCTTCCACTCCTGTACTACGAGTTGGATAAAGCCAAACATATTTTGAAAAAGCATCAACGATTACTAAGAGGTGATTATATCGTTTCTTCGTGATCTCCATTGGTCCAACATGATCGATGTGATACGTGGTGAGCGGCTTATCACCTTTATCTATTGGCGATAAATAACCTTCCTGCCTTCCCATCTTTGCATTTACTAAAATGCACTCGACACAGTTACTCACAACTTTCACCACCTTTTCTGACAGCTTTGGTATGAAATAAGACTTCTCCACCAAATCTTGAGTCTTCTTTGCTGAAAAATGTCCCTGCCTGTGCGCAATCTTGATGATTTCTGTTTCCATTAGAGACGGCACCACTATCAGTTCTCGAGCAGGGTCTTCGAATAGAATCTCATTTGATATATAAAAATCTTCATATATCCCACTCTCGACTATATTCTTTACTGCTTTTGTCCAATCATCGGACATCTGGGCTTCTCTCAATCTCTGTACCATTCTGTCCGTTATCAAGTAACATGCAACTCTGCTTAACGCATCTACGTGTCTTATTTTTGTGCCACACCTGTGCTCTATTTCATAATCAAAATCGTGAAGATACATGGCCCATCTAGCAACTCTTAATGGCACTTCCTTCTTCTTCATGGTCATAGCAAAGGCGTTACAATCTGTGATGATCTTGAACTTTATTCCCAAGACATATATTCACCACTTTGTTAATGCTCCTATCACTGCTAATACTTCCAGTTCGTATGAGGGGTACTTCTCCTCACATGGCTTTGTTTTCTTACTCATGTACATTACAGGGTGTAACATCCCATCAACTGAATCTTTTTGCAGCAAAACAGCTCCAAATCCATACTTTGACGCATCCGTATGAATTTCTGTCTCAGCCTGTGGATTATAAAGATGCAACACTGGTTTCTTCATCAACTCTGCTTTCAACTGGTTGAACTCCACCTCTTGCAACTCTTTGAATTCGAACTCAGAATCTTTTCGTAACAAATCAGACAATGGTTTGGCGACTCCTGCATATCCGTCAATGAATCTTTTGAAATACGATGTCAACCGAGAAAACGTTGAACTGCTTTCTTATCCTTAGGTGTCGGAAAATTGGCTACGGCTTCACTTTTATTTTCGCTAGGTCTAATCGTACCATTTTCCACAATGTACCCCAAAAATTCAACTTTTTTCTGTAAAACCTGGCATTTACTCCAATTAATTCTTAGGCCATTTCTCTCTGCAACCTCCAATACTCTCTCTAATTTGCCGAATCCCTCTTCAACATCAATGCTTGGGATTATTATGTCATCCATGTACACTACAGCACTACCTTTCTGTATCAACTCACGCATGACAGACATTATAAAACGCATAAATACAGCCGGCGAGTTAGATATACCAAATGGTACAAATCTAAACTCATACTGTCCATTCTGCTTTACAAATGCTGTATACTTTTGTGACTTTTCTGCAACAGGTACATGAAAGTAACCATTCGTCAAATCCAAAGTAGTGAACACCATTGCTCCTTGCAACTTTTCGATCACGCTGTCCATCTGTACCATTGGAAAATTATCCCTTACTATCTTTTCGTTTAACTTTCTATAGTCACAGCATAGCCGTTTGGTACCATTTTTCTTCGTCACCAACAATATTTGGCGAAGCATAGAGGTACTTGGTTTTATGGTTCCTTCAGCTATCCACTCTTGGATCTGAGAATCTAACACACTCTGCTCACTATAAGACAATCGTCGCGGATGTTGAAAAACTGGCAAGTCATCTTTCACCACAATCGTCATTTCTACTTTGCTGTTCACATTTCGTTGTGGCTTGTACAAATCTATCAAAGTTTTTGTTTTGATTGACTCTTCTTTACTCAAGTGTGACAAATCTACAATAACTTCTTTCCCTTCAGTACTCTCAAATTAACGTCTGCCCAAAATTGCTTCAAATGCGATGTCTTCATCAGAGACGATATGAAACTCAATCAACAGGTTGATTTCGTCGATCTGCACAGGAACTGTTACACTGCCAAAAGTTACAATCTGACTTTCACCAATACCTGTCAAACATTTTTCGACACCTGTTAGTTTGTTAATGCCTAACCTTTTGAAAATACTTCTGCGCATCAAACAAAGATCTGATCCCGTGTCAACAAGTACTTTGAAATAAACTTTAACAACCTTCAACTCTAATTCAGAATTGATAACTTTACTTGATGGTTTTGTTACTACATCCTGAACTACGTTTGTCAGATTTTCTTGCTTGACTTGAACTTCAACTCTGCACTGATTAGCTCTATGTCCTGGTTGATTACACTTAAAACATATAAACTCCTTTTTCGGACAATCGTTTTGAATGTGATTCTCATTTCCACACATATAGCATTTTTTATTTCTTCCCGATGTCTTATTGTTGTCATTCTCATCTACGTTTGACTGTGAACCTATCTTATTGAACGGCTTTATCGGTCCTCTCATCTTCTGGTATGCCTCTTAAGCTGACTTATTGTCCTGGCTTGATAAAGTAGTGCTTTATTCGATCTAGAATCTGGTATATTCTAGTAGACTCTCATCGTCCAAGTCTATTGGTTTTGCAATCTCCATTAGAGCGTACAAATATTCCTGCAATGTTTCATTTTTGTTCTGGTGACGCCTACCAAGTCTACGATGTATTTCCGCTGACGATACTTTGACTCCAAACTCATTGACTAGTGCAACTTTCAATGCACTCCAATCACGAATATTACGCTGGCTGCGTACAAATAATTTTGCTGCACCCTTCAGCAACTGCTTTGCATACACGAATATCTGTAACTGAGTCCATTCTACTGTCAACGCGCATTCCTCAAGTTCTTCTATCCAATAATTAACATCCAACGCATTTGAACCATCAAACTGCGAAACACTACCTTCTACATCTTTTAATGTAAACCATGATTTAACGAACGTCGGATTTTCCATCTGTCTACTACTGAATTGTTGTTGTCTGCTTTGAGCTTCATTCTCCCCATGTTCTATAGTATCATTCTCACCTGATGTATTTTCTGAAACTGATACAAAAGTTACTTCATTTTCCTCATGAACACTGTCCTGATCATTTTCCCCTTCGTTTTCCAAACCATAGTGAGCAAGCAATCGATTTTGTAACTCCACTTTTCTTCCGCTTGATTGAATTCCAAGTTCCATTAATTTTTCCCGCAAATCGGTCACTATCAATGCCAAAATCTCGTTTCTATTCATCTTTACAATTTTACTGTTTAAATGTATCAAAACTTTTAAAATTAAATATGTAAATTTAAATATATACAAAGATTTTACAAATCGTTAGTGTAATTTCGCTTTTGCAACAAATTCAATCTTAAACAGTGACTCCCAAACTTTACGTTACGATTTTCAAACTGTAAACAGTCACTTCAATGTTATTCATACAAAATTTTTCTTTTACAACGATTACTCAGCTTCTTTCGATTCTCTGCAACTCACACATCCCCATCCAGAAATAATTTTCGTCGTCGCACCGAACTTGTCTCACAAACTCGCCACCAGCTATTTGCCTCTCTCGTCTGTGCACACACGTCTTCTTTTCTGATTTCGCATATGATCCCGTTGCTTTACTCGGCTTTCAGCTCTCGTTCACTCGTTGGGTTTTTTTTTTTTTTTTCCCGTGCCTCTCTTGTTGCACGCACGTCACTATTCTCTGCTTCTGCTTCTCTCGTCTTCCTCTTCTTCGACGCTAAACTCTAGCCGCTATGAGTTTCTGCCTTTCTCGTTTTCGTCGTGCCTTTCTGCTGCGTACAATCTGCAACCACCGTTACTTCTCGGCATTCGTCTGGCGCCTTGCAAGTTTCTGTTCTTAGGCTCTTTAATTGCCCTCAACACACACAACACGACAACAAGCAATTCGTACATTTACACACACACCAATTGTTCTTTTCATTCAATGTTCTTTTATTTAAGGCCGAATTTCCAAAATTGTGAAATTCAATCTCGGTTGAGCCCCCAAAATTGTGGGTCCCGATAATCCGAAGTGATGTGATAACTATCAGTAACCACTATAGTTTATATTATTATATGTAGTTTATTGGTATTATATTTTAACTTTAAATAATTAACAGAGTTTTAGCTTATGTGTGTAAGTTTTCACGACTTGCTTCTGCGTGTGTCTTTAACAAGATCTTGGCATCGACTACCTAGTTCATTAATTTTGTTCATCTGCCTCAACTTAATAACTAGTTCTTTTTAGTGTTCACTAACGGAGACCACTACGTGTCTCTCGTGAGTTCTCTAACACTTGCTCTTCTGGTTCAGATTCAAATTTCTTCCTTCTTGTACCAAGCCCCCGCCCGCCCACCGGAAAAAATTTGACAAAAGGAGGGGGAGCGGGGGGGGGGGGGGGGGGGGGCTTTACAGCGGAAAAATCGAAGGGGGGGTTCTTCTTAAAAAAAAATATTTTTATTAACTTCGGGAATATTTTTTTTTTTTTTTTTTTCTTTTTTTTTGTTCCAGATCCCCTGACACTAACGCTGCAGATCTTACTGCACCAATTTAATATATTAATATATGTATACAAATATTATACATATATTTGTATATACATATATATTAATGCACACATATATTTGAGGTTGTGTGCACTGTACTATTGGCACTTAGCAACTAGGCTTATTAGATTTTCACAATTTTGCAGCAACGCGTTTATCTTCTTTCGGGTCAGCAAACCAAGTGAACGAGAAGATTTTCTATGATGGCCTACGTGCCAAATTTGCTTCCACTTTGCGCAATGTGACGAATAATTAACTGGAGTTTTCCAGCATCTTATTCTTTTGCTTTCGATGCATCGCCGGACCATCGAAAATCAGAACAAAAGAGATCGCCGCTAATCAGCTGCGTAGAGTAAAAGGGAAATTTATGGTGAAGGGTTGCAAGATAGTTGAAAATCGAAATAGTAAGGGTATTCCTAAAACCTTACCCTACACCACAGTTAATATTACGCGAGCACTGCCTCTCGTATAAATTCACTGAAAAAGAACGTGGTTCAGACATATAAATATCTAATTCATATCTGGTATTAAATTTTAATGTCCTTCAAATGATATACTCCTAAACATTTCCCAATTTCACTCGACAACTCGTAGTATACGGGACTTATATTCTTACTAACCTTGGCTTTGATAAAGACAGGAGCCAGTTTACTACTGAATTTCTTCGTAGCATTGCTCTGCGCAAAACTGCGAGCGTGAACGATATCACCAACTTTGAACTGCACGGATCTACTACGTAAATTATATTTTCTAGCGTTTGCTGTATGAGCTTGTGTGATGTTTTCTTTTGCATTACATCGTGCTAATTGTAGTAAGTCTAGAGTTTTGAGAGCTACATCATCCGCTACCAAATCCAACTTCCTAAGGAGCTCGTAATCTTTGCCGTTAAAAATCATGTTCTGCCCGAAGCATAAGAAATATGGAGAAAATCCGGTGCTGCGATGCCAATTAGGTCTAAGCGATCCGCTTATCTCATTCAGATTTGCATCCCAATTCGTGTGGTCAGTGCCGATATATGCACGAATAGCGGCCAATACTGAACGATTGAGTCGTTCGCTAGCGTTTGCCTGCGGCGAATAAATTGCCGTGCATATGTGCGACACTCCGAAACGAGTCAAAAACGCCTGAAAATATCCTGACTTAAACTGCGAGCCGTTATCGGTTAGGATTGTTTCGGGCACCCCGAAGGTGTAAAATACATGCTTTTCTACAAATTCACAAATCCGGTTCGAAGTGAACTTTTTTAACGGATGAAGGAAATGAAACTTCGTGCAATGATCCACGATGATTAAGAGACCGATGTTTCCATTCTTTGACCTTGGGTATGGTCCTAACAGATCCATATACATTTTCTGAAATGGCCTTTCAGAAGTCATTGGCCTGCCCATTGGTGGTCTAAGAACCTTATTCGGTCCTTTTGTTGACTTGCAAGTCATCTGGATATATAAGAACGTGTTTGCGTCACCATTCCTGGCCAAAATAAATGTCGTTTCAGTTTTTCTACCATTCTTCCCATTCCTAGATGAGCTGAGTCTGGAGGTTTGTGAGCACGATACAAAACATCTGCTCTCAACTTAACAGGAACCCAAAGTTTCCATGACTCTGATTCTTGGATGTTGTTACCTGTGGCATGTTCAGTTCGCTTATACACAAAATTATCGACAACTTTCAGGTCCGGTAATCTTGCTTGGTTCATTTGAATCCGCTGAATCAACTCGAGGTATTCATCTGAGCGAAACTCTACCGATGTTAAATCGATAATGGGACCATAGTTTGCTAATTCGCTTACGTTAAATTCATCTCGTCGAGACAAGGCATCTGCGACGATATTCTTGGCGCCGCTTCAGTGTTTAATTTCAAACGAAAATCCTTGTAACCTGATCGACCATCTAGCTAAACGACCTGTCAAATCCTTTTGCTTCATGAGCCACTGAAGAGAAGCATGATCTGTTACGACGACAAAGTCCTGCCCTTCAATATAAGCCCTAAACTTATTTATGCCCTTAATCACTGCTAAGCATTCTAATTCTGTTACAGAATAATTTATCTGCGCTTTGGACAATTTTTCGAACATTTACGCTAGTGGAAGCTCCATGCCATTCTCCTCCTCTTGCGCGAGTACGCATCCAAGTCCATACAGACTTGCATCGCATAGTAAAATGAATGGTTTCTGAAAATCAGGCGTTCGTAAGATCGGTGAAGATGTTAGCTTTGCTTTTAACAATTCAAATGCATCTTCTGCTCCCTGATTCCATGTAAGCGGTTTATTTTTCTTTAGCAGCTCGGTTAAAGAAAATGTTATGGTAGCGTAATTATCAACGAAACGTCTATACCATCCTGCCAATCCTAAAAATCTTCTAAGCTGCTTTACGGAACCTGGAATAGGAAATTCATTAATGGCGTTGACTTTGTTAGGATCAATCTTTAGTTGGCCATCCCCAATAATGAATCCTAGATATTTAACTTCTCGCATGCAAAATTTTGAATTAGCAATATTTATTGTTAAATTTGCCTTGCGAAGATACCCAGCGATTTCTTCGAGCAGTTTCATGTGCGACTCAAAATCGTCGGAGAGTACCAACGAGTCATCCAAATAAACAAAAACTCTTGTTCGCAATGATGCTGGTATCACCTGATACATTAACCTACACAGAGTTTGTGCAGCGTTACATAACCCAAACGGCATGACTTTGTACTGATACAATGGCCTGTTTGTTATTGTAAAAGCTGTATACTGTCGAGATTTTTCCTCGAGAGGAATTTGCCAAAACGCGTGTTTCATGTCAAGCCCTGTTATGAATCGTGCTGGAGGTAGTCTGCTTAGGATTCCGTCTACGTGTGGCAACGGGTACGCCTCTTTTCTAGTTAGCTTGTTAACTTCTCTGGAATCTAAACACAACCGAACTTTTTCTCCGCGCTTGACAAGAACGCAATTGCTGCTCCATGGACTTTTCGATTCTTCTATATAGTCTAATGCTAACATATGCTCGATTTCTGCAAACATGCTCTTTTCCTTAGCTGGAGAAACTGGCCAGTGACGCTGCTTGATAGGTTTTGCGTCAGCTACATCGATGCTATGCTCCATCAAATGTGTTCGCCCTAATCCTTCTCTCTCATAGGATGGCAGTTTGCAAATGACTGTTTCTAGTCTACCTTGTTCTTGACTCGTGAGCACGTGTTTCTTAGAATCGTCTATTACTTCATCGTCTCAGCCTACATCGAGTTCTGAAATCTTTTCGTTGGCAGCTACTATTCTATTCACTAATCCAAAATTCTTCCAAAAATCCATCCCTAAATAAATATCTTGACTAAGTCCGGGAATTATATAAAATTCAATGCGATTCGTCTGACCACGATATGTAATTTCGCTTACAAGACGACCGACTACTGAACACTTGGAGTTGTTTGCGGTTCTGATTGAACCAGAACACTTTCGCATTTGTGTATGCTTTACCAGCTCTTTAGCGGCGGTGCCTCCAATGCAACTAATGCTTGCTCCTGAATCGAGCAACGCAACATATGGCTTGTTCTCAATATTAATTTCGGTGTACAATCTATCATCTCCATTGAGAACTATAGCTGAGACGAGCTGCTTCCGAATTCGACGAATATTCTGCCAAAAGCTTCGCATACGCGATGTAGAACGTTTGATCTTGACTATCTTATCGCACGCGCTTACGTCACCTAAGATTCGCTGTCTAGCCTCCATGTATCTGGCTACGCGTATGTGATATGGCTGTTGGGTATTTGTTCTAGCTGGTTGGTTATTGTCTATGCCGTGTTGTTCACTTCCCAGACTTGATCTATTCTCAGGATCAGTCTGGGTACCCCGATCTGACATTAATGATTTGGGCGCGTCTGAGGGGTTCTGACTGACGCGTCCCCCGAATGGTTTCCCGACGGGTTACACGACTGACAGTTTGGTTTGTAAGTGTCTTTCGCTCCACATCCATAACAGAAGATGCTGCGAGCTTCAAAACAATTATCGAACCGATGTCCATCCTTTCCGCAATTCCAACATTGAAACTGCTTGCCACGCTGAATCGCTGACACGCTATTTTGTTTTTCTACACTCAACTGCTCTTCCAGCTGAGATGCATTAACTCATACCGAAGTGACGGCTTTGAATGACGAATAAGCAGATGAAATAATGTTTCTTCTGATAGCTCTGATTTTAAGCGAGCTGCAAGCTTCTCGACATCGAACTGATAATCCTCGAAAGATTTTTTGTCAGCCTGTCGTCTGCTGTTTATGGCTTCCAAAATATCCATATCTGAATCTGCGTCCTTAAACTTTTCTTTTAACTCCTTGCAAAATTCATTCCATGAAAAGTGCTGAAAAGAACGATGAAATCTCCAATACCATTCGTTGGCTCTGCCAACAAAGAATAGGTGCAAATGATCACACAGCAGTTGGTAATCACCATTCAAATTCTGCTGTGCGAGCGAGCGAACTCGATAAAGAAATTCATCCGCCTGCAAACCATCCTTGCCACCCTCGAACTTTGGAACTTTCTCCGGTTGGAACGAGCTGTGACTCCGAACTGATTCATGTGTTTGAGGTATAGTAGTACCACTAACGTGTGCTTGAGTTCTATCTAAAGGACGATTGCCTGACGATGATGTCTGGCCAGATTGGCTATTGTTTCGAGCTGTTTCAGACTGCGATCGTGTTTCGATTTGTAAGCCAGCAAATTGCGTCTGAATCATATTGGTAAGCTCTTGCAATAGTTGACGTTGTTGAGCTTGTACCGCACTTTGTACTATTCGGTTTATATCGTCTATATTCTGTGTTCTCGACGATTCTAATGAGGATTGCTCGATACTGTTTATGCTAGTATTCGGGGGTCGATTTCGGCCTCGGCTCCTATTCTGAGACCTGGTAGTCATTCCTCTACGCTGAGATTCTCCTCTACCCCGACTTGCTGGACCCCTGCCACGAAAACTGAGTGGTGCATTGATCGTCGCAACGTTAGTATCACTGATACTAGGCGTACTTTCGAAGGGTAATAAATTAAGTGTACAAACTTGATTACAAGTTGGGCAAATGTTAGTTTCTCTCAACCGTGCGCTTATACAAGAAAAATGGAATTTATGATCACATGGCGAAACTGAGCTTTCTTCGCCATCATTGATAAGAGTTTGGCAAAGGAAACACGAAATATTTTGCGAATTTAAAGCTGCAGGCAAATCCTCCATACTGTGACGAACCGCTATCATTGTATTTTACTTTCAGAATTCGTATATTTTTACTAAATAGCCTCTATCGATTGGTTTGTCGATGTTGTCATACAAATTGGTCACTGGTTATCTTACATATCTTTGTTTCTATTGAAAACTACTGAATGAAATGGTTGTTTAAACAATGTTTATATGCTGAAGTCAAATGTCGAAGAACTCCAACCATTTGCAATTCCTCTCGCCTATCAACACTGTTCTAAAACCTGGAAAGTTAAGTTCGAAATGCAACAAGCCTTCTATGATTTGGATCGCGATGGTCGATTAAGCCGTAATGCATCGAACTACAATCGCATTTCCTATCGACGATGTCCAAAAACACTTAAAACCGCTGCTAATTCGGAACTGTATTGCTTATTTGATAATATGACCTGAAATTAACATTGGCTTATGAGACACATTTCGGTCGATCAACTCATAAAACTAGAATTGAAATCGCAATTCCGAACACGTGTGTCACGCACCTGTTCATAACCTCAATTCATACATCATAGTGTCTTTAACCTAAACTTTGTGATTTACTGTGGATGGAAATACTGAGCTTGTTCGTGAGGGACACTATCTCAAATAATCCTACACGGTGAGCAATCGTGATTTCGGATCCAAAAAAATTCTTCAACTTCGGAGTAATTTTGATTTGGGTCCAATATTATCGTCACCACACCCACATCTAAGGTAAAAAGATTTACTACCGTATAGTCAATTATTGGTCGCCACTTTCTATTGTTACTTATTATGTAGCATTCCGCTACCAGTCCATAGAGGATTCGGAGGCGTGTACTTCTAGCATCGCTCTGTGCTATGCTCGTCGTATATGACGTGGGTTCTTTCCTCCTCCTACTATGGAAATCATAACAAATAAGAAGAATAAGTGCACTTACTGTCTTCTACTGTGTCAACTAAAATATATGTATAACTGGGCTTTACCCACGGCTAACCAAAGATAATGACCGATAACCAGGAATTAGGGCGACTTGGATGTTAACTGTCCCCTACTGTTTACCCACCCGACCATGGTAACACGATAATAATTTGGCGGTTACCTCTTAACAATTCATTTATTACATTATTCCAATTTGTATGATTTCAACATGATTTACCAATCGATAGATTAATTAATTTTTACTCAAACATGATTACAATATTTCAAAGTATAAATTCAAGGAAAAGGAACATGATTCGCGAAAGAATACATGACGCATTAGCGGTTTAACTATACAACTCTATAAGCTTTCGTTCAAATATCTTTACAAACAATTTCTACATCTGAGCGACGACCGTTCACAATAGTAATATAATTTCATAAAATGTCTTGATTAAACGCAAGTGGTACTCACACTGAATATATTTTGTATTACTCACAAATTAATCCGCCGGTGCGTGTTCGTTGGGCCCATCGAACATGCAAACTGTGCGATTGTGGTTATGTTTCTGTAATGCTATAATTATATCACCAAGGGTACGCTCATGTCGCTTACAATAATTCCTTTCTTTTATCTAAGAACGAATTTTAGCTCAATTAATTATATATTCAATATTTACTTAAAATTACAAATTTATTAGATTTTACAAACGCTGGCGATCGTCAAACGACGTTAGATCGCCATGTGGAGTGGCCTTTTCGGCCTTTTCCGTCTAGGGACAAAAATACAAAAATTGTAGCAACCCCGTCCAATTTGGAACGGGTGTTATGCATGTACCATGAATCAGCCGACCGACCGCAGAAAATTTGCACAAAGAACGCGCGAAAGCGCAGGGCGCAGATCGGTCGGCTACACCGCAGAAATTGCAAATTGGGAGCTCCTGCTAACACAAAACATTATTGACTACATGCGAAACCATTTTGTCGATTTATTACCTTTTTTCTTTGTTCCAGCTCACTGACACTAACGCTGCAGATCTTATTGCACCAATTTAATATATTAATATAGTGACATATGTAGATATGTAGTACATACGTACCTAAACCCATACAACACATACACCATACACCACACTTATTATTTATGTTAAAGATTTCTTTCGCACTATCAAGAAATCAAATGGTGACAATAACACCACAAGAACCTAATGTAAACACTATCGAAACAAGTAAGAAAGGCTACAGTCGATCGAGCCGACTGTAAAAGAACCCGTACTCCATACTCCGTACTCAATTTAAATTCAAATTTTCGAATGAAATTTAAAAATTTTAATTTTATATGTACATTTTGAATTGAAATTTAAAAATAATTATATTAACAATTCGCATTGCAGCAACTCTATCAGTTGCACCACGCGCCACTTTCAAGAATTCTCCGATAATCAGCATTTACATATTATTCATACAAACACACATTCGTTTGAAATTATATATATGCATGTATGTATGTATGTGTGTATTCGGCGCGGCCAGCGTCTGCCGGCAGCGCTGTCGCCACACAAGCATCGAAAACGTTCGAACATGTGTTTGTATGTTTCTGTCTCGCTCTCGCGCGTAAGTGATATTGCAGTTAAATAACAAACTTTGTAACGCAGTAGCTCTTTTGTTAAAGGGAGTATGTTGATGTCACTTTCAGAATAGTTTGATTTTATATGTCTCTATACGAATGTTGAATTACAACACCCTACTATATGAATAAATGCCTTAAAAACGGCATTAAAGCGTAAACGTTTTTTAGCTGATGTGGGGAAAAGGAGCGTGGCAGCTCAAAATTTTTAATGGCATTGCATTAAGGCTGCCTCTAGCAACCTGCTTACCAGAAATGGTGTTCCTAAGTGCCATAGTTACTGAGTTATTGACCTAAAAGTAAATTTTTTTTCGAGGTGTGTCTGGTTTTTTGCTCATTGCGGGGGCGGTAAGGGGCGTGGCAAAAATTTGAAATAAACTTAACCTGCCTGGGTTAACAACGGACTTTCATTATTAAATTTGGTGGCTCTAGCTTTTGTAGTTTAAAAGATCCAGGTGTTCATACGGACGGACAGACAGACGGACAGACGGACAGACAGACAGACGGACAGACGGACAGACGGACATTGCTATATCGACTCGGCTGTTGCTGCTGATCAAGAATTTATACACTTTATGGGGTCGGCCACGCCTCCTTCTGCCTGTTACGCACATTTCGCTTCTGACAAACCTAATAGACCCCTATACTCTTTTTAGAGTACGGGGTCTAATAATTTAAAAATTCGCATTGTCAGCATTCGAACCTACAACCTCAGACAAACTCTATCAGTTGCACCACGCACCACTTTCAAGAATTCTCCGAATATCAGCATTTACATATTATTCATAAAAACAAACATTCGTTTGAAATTATATATATGCATGTATGTATGTATGTGTGTATTCGGCGCGGCCAGCGTCTGCCGGCAGCGCTGTCGCCATACAAGCATCGAAAACGTTCGAACATGTGTTTGTATGTTTCTGTCTCGCTCTCGCGCGTAAGTGATATTGCAGTTAAATAACAAACTTTGTAACGCAGTAGCTCTTTTGTTAAAGGTAGTATGTTGATGCCACTTTCAGAATAGTTTGATTTTATATGTCTCTATACGAATGTTGAATTACAACACCCTACTATATGAATAAATGCCTTAAACATGGCATTAAAGCGTAAACGTTTGGTTAACTCTAATGAGAAAAGGGGCGTGGCAGCTCAAAATTTTTAATGGCATTGCATTAAGGCACTCTCTAGCAACCTGTTTACCAGAAATGGTGTTCCTAAGTGCCATAGTTACTGAGTTATTGGCCTAAAACTAAATTTTTTTCGAGGTGTGTCTGGTTTTTTGCTCATTGCGGGGGCGGTAAGGGGCGTGGCAAAAATTTGAAATAAACTTAACCTGCCTGGGTTAATAACGGACTTTCATTATAAATTTGGTGGCTCTAGCTTTTGTAGTTTAAAAGATCCAGGTGTTCATACGGACGGACAGACAGACGGACAGACGGACAGACAGACAGACGGACAGACGGACATTGCTATATCGACTCGGCTGTTGATGCTGATCAAGAATATATATACTGTATGGGGTCGGCCACGCCTCCTTCTGCCTGTTACGCACATTTCGCTTCTGACAAACCTAATAGACCCCTCTACTCTTTTTTAAAGTACGGGGTCTAAAAATCAAATGGTGACAATAACAATTCTGGCTTCCCACGAATGCATTAAATATCATAAACAATTCGCCAGAATCGTTATTCCCATCATTGGGGTTAAAACTGCTGACGTTGGACAAATCCTGGCCGAACTCTCTCAATCTCTTCAAGATCGAGATCTCTCTCTATTTACATAAGAGCTAAAAGCTCAATGAGTCCAAAGTCCAATTAATGAAAGCGCAAAACCGAGGTTTGCTTAACGTCATCAGAACATAGGATAAGCAGTCTAGTTTTGTACTCCGTAGTTTCGAGTTTATTGAATAAAGTTTATATTTTTTTTTGATAAACCAATCGTCGAAACATCTTATTGGCGCAGCCGGTAGGATATTGATAATAAATATCCTCGTAATAAGTAATCGTCCTGTTTTCAATCCATTGAAAAGAAATCCTTGTACGACCAAGGAATTTCTAGGATTCGAGCACGCGAATTTACCGCGGCAAGGAAACGATTAAAACATTAAAATTTTGGAAAAAATATTATCTTGATATCCGCCAAAGAACCTAAGCGTGTGTGACTCAAAACCCAATTATCAGTCGTGGCCCATATTTAAATGTGCGACCGCCACCAAAGATAATTGCTATTACAAAGAAAAACCGCGCAAAACACCAAACAGTGTTCAACCAAAAAATAGATCCTCTGGACTATTTGAACAACTGTAAATAAAGAGCTTATATCTGGGCTTTACACATCAATTTATTGATCCCTGTAAACGTAAGTCTCTTATAATTCAACAAAAGTGACAATTAAAATAAAAAGTGACAATTAAAATAAAAACCTGAAGTGACAATTGCCAACAAAATAAATAAAATCTACAACAACACCATGGCAACCAACCCACCAATGGAACTATCGGAAATACATCTGAAACAAGCGCTTGGACAAATTCGACAAGTGCCAGTATTCGACGGAAAAACCGTGGAACTAACTGCATTCATAAGGAGGATTGATTTTATTATGCAGTTATATCCAACACAGGATGTGAGACAACATAGTGTCCTATTCGGAGCAATCGAGATGCAGACCACCGGATCCGCACAACGAGTGTCGCAGCTGACAGCAGCCATAACCTAAGGAGCGCCCTCATCGATGAATTTAAAACACAAACTCCGTATGAAGAACTTCTACGACGTCTCTATAATACCAACTTTAATAATAGTATCCGTAAGTTTGTTGAAGATCTAGAGTATAAATCTTTTGTAATATCCAATAAGTTAATGTTAGAAAATCAGGTCCAGAACACTCTATTGTATACTAATGCAATGAATAATACTATTAAAGACGTTATTACAAAAAAATTACCGGACAGAATTTTTATGACATTAGCACGATATGACATTACAACAGTTTCAAAATTAAAACAAGTAGCTCAACGCGAAGGATTGTACGAAAATGGTTATAACGAACGTAATAACCAAAACAATGACAATTCCAAAACGAATAAAACACAAAGCAATTCAAACACTGAAAACCGTGGAAAGGGAAGTAACCAGAATTATTACCCTACCTCAAATTACTCAAATAACGCTAACCCAAATCATAAACCAAAAGAAAATGCTGAAGCATTACAAAAGGAATTCAAACAAAACCTCGATCAAGCTAGATCACAAAACCCAATGAATTACCAAACTCAGAGTCAAAGACCTCCCAATCCCTCTCATAAAAGACAGAGAGAAACTAGTGGCCACTCTAAGATGGACACATCAGAAAATTTTCATCAAGAAGCCTCGGACAACGAAGAACCAATCCTTTCATCAGATTAGTTATGAATGGACAAAATTTTAACTGTGTAATTGACACAGGTTCATCCATAAATCTAATGAAAGAAAACCTTTTAAAATTCCCTATAAACCCTTGCCAATTAAACGTACAAACAATAAATGGTATTGTTCAATTAAAGAATTGTGTATCTTTTGCCCCTAGTAAACTATGCCCTACCCATCAAATATTTTACTTACACAACTTTTCTGATAAATACGATATCTTACTAGGTAGAGAATATCTGGAATCTTGTGAAGCAAAAATTGACTATAAACAAAAAACAGTTATTCTAAACGATCATCTATTTTCAATGAGATATGACCGTGAGAATTCTGTCAAGGACAAGACCGCATTTAAATGCCTTGATCCGCCCCAAACAAAAGACATAGCAGTAAATTACGCTATCAATAATGAATTAAATGAAACAAATCAATTCCGATTAGAACATCTAAACGATGAAGAAAAAGGCAAACTGACCAAAATTCTTTTCGAGTTTAGTGACATTCAGTACAAAGAAAGTGAAAATTTGACTTTTACCAGTACAATTAAGCATGTCATCCAAACTAAACACGAAGACCCAATCCAAAAGCGTCCATACAAGTATGCGCAAACATTCGACGAAGAAGTCGAAAAACAAATCAAAGAAATGATTGAACAAACTATAATACGTAAATCAAAATCACCTTATTGCTCACCAATTTGGATTGTGCCAAAGAAACGTGACGCATCAGGTAAAGAAAAATTCCGTATAGTTATTGACTATCGAAACTTAAATCAAATAACAATCGATGATAAATATCCTATCCCAGTCATGGATGATATACTAGACAAACTTGGAAAATGTCAGTATTTCACTACAATTGACTTAGCGAAAGGATTTCATCAGATACAAATGGACCCACAAAGTATACCAAAAACAGCTTTTTCAACTAAAAATGGACATTACGAATACACTCGAATGCCTTTTGGATTGAAAAACGCCCCCGCAACATTTCAACGTTGTATGAACAATCTATTAGAAGATCTAATTTACAAAGATTGTTTAGTATACATGGATGATATAATAGTGTATTCCACTTCATTGGAAGAACATTTATTATCATTAAAAAGGGTATTTACAAAACTGCGCGAAGCCAATCTAAAATTGCAATTAGATAAATGCGAATTCAAGAAAAGGAAACTGAATTCCTAGGGCACATAATAACAACAGAAGGAATACAACCAAACCCAACTAAAATCTCTGCCATACAACATTTTCCAATACCAACAAGTAAGAAAGGCTACAGTCGATCGAGCCGACTGTAAAAGACCCCGTACTCCATACTCCGTACTCAATTTAAATTCAAATTTTCGAATGAAATTTAAAAATTTTAATTTTATATGTACATTTTGAATTGAAATTTAAAAGTAATTATATTAACAATTCGCATTGCCGCAACTCTATCAGTTGCACCACGCGCCACTTTCAAGAATTCTCCGATAATCAGCATTTACATATTATTCATACAAACACACATTCGTTTGAAATTATATATATGCATGTATGTATGTGTGTATTCGGCGCGGCCAGCGTCTGCCGGCAGCGCTGTCGCCACACAAGCATCGAAAACGTTCGAACATGTGTTTGTATGTTTCTGTCTCGCTCTCGCGCGTAAGTGATATTGCGGTTAAATAACAAACTTTGTAACGCAGTAGCTCTTTTGTTAAAGGGAGTATGTTGATGTCACTTTCAGAATAGTTTGATTTTATATGTCTCTATACGAATGTTGAATTACAACACCCTACTATATGAATAAATGCCTTAAAAACGGCATTAAAGCGTAAACGTTTTTTAGGTGATGTGGGGAAAAGGAGCGTGGCAGCTCAAAATTTTTAATGGCATTGCATTAAGGCTGCCTCTAGCAACCTGCTTACCAGAAATGGTGTTCCTAAGTGCCATAGTTACTGAGTTATTGACCTAAAAGTAAATTTTTTTTTCGAGGTGTGTCTGGTTTTTTGCTCATTGCGGGGGCGGTAAGGGGCGTGGCAAAAATTTGAAATAAACTTAACCTGCCTGGGTTAATAACGGACTTTCATTATTAAATTTGGTGGCTCTAGCTTTTGTAGTTTAAAAGATCCAGGTGTTCATACGGACGGACAGACAGACGGACAGACGGACAGACGGACAGACAGACAGACGGACAGACGGACATTGCTATATCGACTCGGCTGTTGCTGCTGATCAAGAATTTATACACTTTATGGGGTCGGCCACGCCTCCTTCTGCCTGTTACGCACATTTCGCTTCTGACAAACCTAATAGACCCCTATACTCTTTTTTAGAGTACGGGGTCTAATAATTTAAAAATTCGCATTGTCAGCATTCGAACCTACAACCTCAGACAAACTCTATCAGTTGCACCACGCACCACTTTCAAGAATTCTCCGAATATCAGCTTTTACATATTATTCCTAAAAACACACATTCGTTTGAAATTATATATATGCATGTATGTATGTATGTGTGTATTCGGCGCGGCCAGCGTCTGCCGGCAGCGCTGTCGCCACACAAGCATCGAAAACGTTCGAACATGTGTTTGTATGTTTCTGTCTCGCTCTCGCGCGTAAATGATATTGCAGTTAAATAACAAACTTTGTAACGCAGTAGCTCTTTTGTTAAAGGGAGTATGTTGATGCCACTTTCAGAATAGTTTGATTTTATATGTCTCTATACGAATGTTGAATTACAACACCCTACTATATGAATAAATGCCTTAAACATGGCATTAAAGCGTAAACGTTTGGTTAACTCTAATGAGAAAAGGGGCGTGGCAGCTCAAAATTTTTAATGGCATTGCATTAAGGCACTCTCTAGCAACCTGTTTACCAGAAATGGTGTTCCTAAGTGCCATAGTTACTGAGTTATTGGCCTAAAACTAAATTTTTTTCGAGGTGTGTCTGGTTTTTTGCTCATTGCGGGGGCGGTAAGGGGCGTGGCAAAAATTTGAAATAAACTTAACCTGCCTGGGTTAATAACGGACTTTCATTATAAATTTGGTGGCTCTAGCTTTTGTAGTTTAAAAGATCCAGGTGTTCATACGGACGGACAGACAGACGGACGGACAGACGGACATTGCTATATCGACTCGGCTGTTGATGCTGATCAAGAATATATATACTTTATGGGGTCGGCCACGCCTCCTTCTGCCTGTTACGCACATTTCGCTTCTGACAAACCTAATAGACCCCTCTACTCTTTTTTAGAGTACGGGGTCTAAAAACACCCAAACAAATAAAATCGTTTTTAGGTCTTTGTGGTTATTACAGAAAATTCATTCCTAATTTTGCACACGTTGTAAAGCCAATGACTTTAAAATTAAAGAAAGGTGCAACTATAAATATAAAAGAACCAAATTACATTTCTGCTTTTGAAAAATTAAAATTACTTATAACATCCGATCCAATATTAGTTTATCCGAATTTCGAAAAACCATTTTGTCTTACAACTGATGCCAGTAACATAGCTATTGGAGCTGTTCTGTCTCAAAATCAAAAACCAATTTGTTTCGCAAGTAGAACCCTAAACGAACATGAAATTAACTATGCAGCAATTGAAAAGGAACTTTTAGCCATCGTTTGGGCAACCAAATATTTCCGATCTTATCTCTACGGTAGAAAATTCGAGATTCTTAGTGACCAAAAACCACTTGTTTGGCTTAATAATATTAAAGAACCAAATATGAAATTACAACGCTGGAAAATAAAATTAAATGAATTTGATTATCACATTAAATATGTACCAGGTAAAGAAAACTATGTTGCAGATGCTTTGTCTAGAATTAAAATTGAAGAAAACTTGTTAGGAGAAACTTCCGATGTAACAGTAGCAACAATCCACAGCGCTCAAGAAGATAACCAATATTACATTTCAATCACAGAAAGACCAATCAATTATTTTAAAAGACAAATAGAATTTGTAAAAAGTAACTCAAATAACGCAAACGTTATTAATTATTTTCATAAAACAAAAATCTTAATAAATTATGTCGAAATGACACACAACCATGCAAAGGAATTAATTAAAGAATACTTATGTTCAAAGAAAAGTGTTATATACTTCAGCAACGAAGCCGATTTTCTTACATTTCAGAATGCTTTCGTTGAAATAATTAGTCCCAATAACATTACAAAAGTAATGAGATCAACCAAAAAACTAAAAGACCTTCAGACATATGCCGAATTCAAAGAATTTATTATTAATACACACGAAAAGTTATTACATCCAGGAATAGAGAAAATGACACTATTATTTAAAGAAAAATATTATTATCCAGATTATCAAAACTTAATACAGAACATAATTAATGAATGCAAAGTTTGTAATATAGCAAAAACAGAACACAGAAACACTAAGTTAGCTTTTGAATTAACTCCAGAAATCCATAATCCAAGAGAAAAATATGTCATTGATTTTTATATGGTAGACAATAAACAATTTCTATCTTGTATAGACTTATATTCTAAATACGCAACTTTAATAGAAGTAAATGGTCGAGATTGGTTAGAAGCCAAAAGAGCTCTTTTAAAAGTATTTAATAACATGGGTAAACCAATAGAAATAAAAGCAGACAAAGACTCAGCTTTCTTGTGCTCCGCACTACAAATGTGGTTAAAGTCAGAAGACGTAAATATATCCATCACATCTAGCAAAAACGGTATTTCCGACATAGAAAGATTCCACAAAACAGTAAATGAAAAATTAAGAATTGTTAATTCTGACACTAACCATGAAAACAAATTAACCAGATTTGAAGTAATACTTTACACTTATAACCATAAAACCAAACATAATTCAACTGGTAGAACACCAGCAGACATTTTCATTTACGCAGGAACACCTGAGTATGATACACAGCTAAATAAGAAGAGACAAATAGAAAGACTTAATGAAAAAAGAACCGAATTTGAAATAGATACTAGATATAGGGAATCACCTTTAGTAAGATCTAAATCCACAAACCCATTTAAACAAACAGGAAATATAACACAAATAGATGAAAAACATTATGAAGAAGTAAATAGAGGTAGAAAAATAACACACCATAAATCAAAATATAAAAGAAAGAAAGTAACTAATAAAAGTAAATATGATAATTCCAGATCAACTAATAACCCGAATCAAGATGATAACCCCTCATAATTTAACAACTATAATTATAACACTCATGCTACTCAACTTTGTATGGCCAATAAAAGGTAAAAATTTGGAAATCAACCCAATTAACTCCAAAAACGGATATCTTATATTTCAAACAGGATCAATCAATTTACCTATAAAATACGAATACCACTATTTAACTATTAATATAACAAAAACTGAAGAAACTTATAATAATTTAACGAAACAAACAAAAGAATTTGAGCCATTAGTAAAAATACAGTACTTAACAGAAAAACTGGACAGAGAAATTAACGGCTTAAGACTAGTAAAACGAAATAAAAGAGGAGTTGTAAATTTCATGGGCACATTTTATAAATACCTTTTCGGAACTTTAGATCAAGAAGACAAAGAAGAATTACAATCAAAAATAGATAACCTTTCAGAAAATAGTGTTCAAGCCAATGAACTAAATGAAGTAATAAAAGCTGTTAACAAAGGAATAGAAGTAATGAACAAACTAAGTATCACACATGAGGCAGAGCAACGACTCGAATTACTAATTTTCAACCTACAAGAATTCACAGAATATGTCGAAGACATTGAGTTAGGTATGCAATTAACCAGGCTTGGTATATTCAACCCTAAATTACTAAAATATGACTCACTAAAACATTTAAACGTTGAAAAAATAATAAATATTAAAATATCAACTTGTCTAAAAACAACTACTAACGAAATTTTAATTATTTCCCATATTCCACGCGAAATTATAAATACTGCACTATACGACATTATTCCATACCCTGACGAAAACAAAGACATTTTGACCGAAACTATACATGACACTTACTACTTACAAAACAACAAAGCATTCACAGCAACCAATAAAAATCTAGTTATGAACAAATGTATTACTGGAATATTAAAGCAAGATAAAACAGAATGTAGATATTCAAAATCCCATAAAAATTATGAAATCAAGTATGTAGAACCAAACATTATGTTAACATGGAACTTATCGAAAACTGTACTAAACCAAAATTGTATCAATAGAGAAATTATTATCGAAGGAATCAATATGATAAAAGCTATAAATTGTTCAATCCAATTAGATGAAATTCAAATAACTAATACTATGCTAGATTACACACAAACAGTCTACATAAATAATAATATAACCAAAATAGAACCATTGTCATATGTCCAAACTAAAGAAATTATCCAACAACAAACAAAATTGTACAACACATTCCAAATTATAACTATAACAACTTTAACAATTATTTTAATCATACTTATATTATACATTATCTTTAAATATAAAAATATTCCACGAAAAATTATTGTTAATTATAAGAACAAAAAAGAATCAACCCCAAACATACAATCAAATATTCAAACTGATACAGAAATATATCCAAATGTATTTGAAAACGATATCGAAGAAATTGTAATAGATCCAACACTATATCCAAAATTAACCGCCTGAGGACAGGCTCATTTCTTAAGGATGGGGAAGTGACATATGTAGATACATACGTACATAAACCCATACACCACATACACCACATACACCACATACACCACATACACCATACACCACACTTATTATTTATGTTAAAGATTTCTTTCCCACAAAAAAGTAATGTAAACACTATCGAAAAAATCAAATGGTGACAATAACAATTCTGGCTTCCCACGAATATATTAAATATCATAAACAATTCGCCAGAATCGTTATTCCCATCATTGGGGTTAAAACTGCTGACGTTAAACAAATCCTAGCCGAACTCTCTCAGTCTCTTCAAGATCGAGATCTTTCTCTATTTACATAAGAGCTGAAAGCTCAATGAGTCCAAAGTCCAATTAATGAAAGCTCAAAACCGACGTTTGCTTAACGTCATCAGAACATAGGATAAGCAGTCTAGTTTTGTACTCCGTAGTTTCGAGTTTATTGAATAAAGTTTATATTTTTTTTGATAAGCTAAGTGTCGAAACATCTTATTATATATGTATACAAATATTATACATATATTTGTATATACATATATATTAATGCACACATAGATTTGAGGTTGTGTGCACTGTACTATTGGCACTTAGCAACTAGGCTTATTAGATTTTCACAATTTTGCAGCAACGCGTTTATCTTCTTTCGGGTCAGCAAACCAAGTGAACGAGAAGATTTTCTATGATGGCCTATGTGCCAAATTTGCTTCCACTTTGCGCAATGTGACGAATAGTTAACTGGAGTTTTCCAGCATCTTATTCTTTTGCTTTCGATGCATCGCCGGACCATCGAAAATCAGAACAAAAGAGATCGCCGCTAATCAGCTGCGTAGAGCAAAAGGGAAATTTATGGTGAAGGGTTGCAAGATAGTTGAAAATCGAAATAGTAAAGGTATTCCTAAAACCTGAACGCTACAGATGCTGATCAAGAAAATATATACTTTATGGGGTCTGCCTCGCCTCCTTCCGCCTGCTACATACTTTGCACAAACCCAATATACTCTTGCAGAGAGTATAAAAAGATCAATGTTCCTTCTAATAAAATATTCATGAGTAATAGTGAATTCCTTTTACATGAATTTTCTTCGGATTATGACTTATTAATTGGCAGTAAATTGTTATCACAAGCCCAAGCAGTAATAGATTACAAAACCCAGTCAGTAAAACTATTTAATAAAAAATACAAATTAATAAATGATTCGCCAGACATTAATCAAAATCATTTTTCAAATTCTGTATCTAAAGAATATTGCAATAGTCGTGAGTCCCCAGAAAATTTGAATACAGAATTACGCGAAAAAACAAATATTTATCGGTTAGACCATCTAAATAAAAGGAAAAATCAAAATTAACAAGTAAGAAAGGCTACAGTCGATCGAGCCGACTGTAAAAGACCCCGTACTCCCATAGAAGTGCGCAATTGTATTCAATTTAAATTTAAATTTTTGAATGAAATTTAAAAATTTTAATTTTATATGTACATTTTGAATTGAAATAAAAAAAAATTAAATTAACAATTCGCATTGCCGCAACTCTATCAGTTGCACCACGCGCCACTTTCAAGAATTCTCCGATAATCAGCATTTACATATTATTCATACAAACACACATTCGTTTGAAATTATATGTATGCATGTATGTATGTATGTGTGTATTCGGCGCGGCCAGCGTCTGCCGGCAGCGCTGTCGCCACACAAGCATCGAAAACGTTCGAACATGTGTTTGTATGTTTCTGTCTCGCTCTCGCGCGTAAGTGATATTGCAGTTAAATAACAAACTTTGTAACGCAGTAGCTCTTTTGTTAAAGGTAGTATGTTGATGCCCCTTTCAGAATAGTTTGATTTTATATGTCTATATACGAATGTTGAATTACAACACTCTACTATATGAATAAATGCCTTAAACATGGCATTAAAGTGAAAACGTTTGGTTAACTCTCAGGAGAAAAGGGGGCGTGGCAGCTCAAAATTTTTAATGGCATTGCATTAAGGGTGTCACTAGCAACCTGTTTACCAGAAATGGTGTTCCTAAGTGCCATAGTTACTGAGTTATTGGCCTAAAAGTAAATTTTTTTCGAGGTGTGTCTGGTTTTTTGCTTATTGCGGGGGCGGTAAGGGGGCGTGGCAACAATTTGAAATAAACTTGATCTGCTCGCGAAGATAACGGACTTTCATTCCAAATTTGGTGTCTCTAGCTTTTGTAGTTTAAAAGATCCAGGTGTTCATACGGACGGACGGACAGACAGACAGACGGACAGACGGACAGACGGACATTGCTATATCGACTCGGCTGTTGATGCTGATCTAGAATATATATACTTTATGGGGTCGGCCACGCCTCCTTCTGCCTGTTACGCACATTTCGCTTCTGACAAACCTAATAGACCCCTATACTCTTTTTTAGAGTACGGGGTCTAAAAAAAATTTTTAAAGTCCTATCAGCATATTCAATTCCAAGAAGGAGATCAACTTAGTTTCAGCAACCAAGAGAAACATAATATCAATGTTACTTATAACTCCCCAATATCCTCAAGCTTATGAGGAAGAGGTTGAAAAACAAATCCAGGAAATGTTAGACCACGGCATCATCAGATGAAAAACATCTACATTCAGGAATTCAGAAAACAAACTTTTCGGTGAAACTTATTATTTCCCTAACAGCCAGTTGTTAACACAAAACATTATAAACGAATGTCACATCTGCAATTTAGCAAAACCCGAACACAGAAAAACTGACATGCCAATGAAAATTACCCCCAAACCTGAACATTGTCGCGAAAAATTTGTAATAGACATTTATTGTTCAGAAGGAAAACATTATCTAAGCTGTATTGATATTTATTCAAAATTTGCTACTATCGAACAAATAAAAAAAAAAAAAAGATTGGATTGAATGCAAAAAGGCATTAATGTGCATATTTATTCAGTTGATGGCAAAAAGGCATTAATGCGCATATTTAATCAGTTGGGTAAACCAAAACTATTAAAAGCAGACCGAGACGGCGCATTAACCAGCTTAGCACTTAAAAGATGGCTTGACAGTGAAGGAGTAGAAATACAATTAAATACATCAAAAACAGGTATAGCAGACATTGAACGACTTCATAAAACTATTAACAAAACAAGTAAGAAACGCTACAGTCGATCGAGCCGAATTCAAATTTTCGAATGAAATTTAAAAATTTTAATTTTATATGTACATTTTGAATTGAAATTTAAAAATAATTAAATTAACAATTCGCATTGCCGCAACTCTATCAGTTGCACCACGCGCCACTTTCAAGAATTCTCCGATAATCAGCATTTACATATTATTCATACAAACACACATTCGTTTGAAATTATATATATGCATGTATGTATGTATGTGTGTATTCGGCGCGGCCAGCGTCTGCCGGCAGCGCTGTCGCCACACAAGCATCGAAAACGTTCGAACATGTGTTTGTATGTTTCTGTCTCGCTCTCGCGCGTAAGTGATATTGCACTTAAATAACAAACTTTCTAACGCTGTAGCTCTTTTGTTAAAGGTAGTATGTTGATGCCACGTTCAGAATAGTTTGATTTTATATGTCTCTATACGAATGTTGAATTACAACACTCTACTATATGAATAAATGCCTTAAAAACGTCATTAAAGCGTAAAAGTTTTTTAGCTGATGTGGGGAAAAGGGGCGTGGCAGCTCAAAATTTTTAATGGCATTGCATTAAGGATGTCTCTAGCAACCTGTTTACCAGAAATGGTGTTCCTAAGTGCCATAGTTACGGACTTTCATTCCAAATTTGGTGTCTCTAGCTTTTGTAGTTTAAAAGATCCAGGTGTTCATACGGACGGACGGACAGACGGGCAGACAGACAGACGGACAGACGGACATTGCTATATCGACTCGGCTGTTGATGCTGATCTAGAATATATATACTTTATGGGGTCGGCCACGCCTCCTTCTGCCTGTTACGCACATTTCGCTTCTGACAAACCTAATAGACCCCTATACTCTTTTTTAGAGTACGGGGTCTAAAAATCAGAAACATAAATACATTAAACAATGAAGAAAACAAGCTCAGCAAAATAGAAACTATTCTTTATATTTACAACCATAAAACCATACATGACATCACTGGACGAATTCCCGCACACATATTCTTATAAGCCGGACAACCAATTCTAGATACAGAAGGCAGAAAAGAAAAGACAATAAACAAACACAAAATAAACAGTGACCGACATGAATACGAAGTCGATACTAGATACCGAAAGGGACCATTACAAAAGGAAATTGTCTACATTATACATAACAATAGTACATAGCAGCCTAAACGTCGAATTCCACATCAATAGCTATTCCCCAACTATAAATATTCCCAAGCTGCACTTGTAAACAATTTTGGCAATCGTAAAAGAAGAGCAGCCTAGACGGAGCATCTCCCCCAAACGATCAGCAATGATCGAAAACCGCTCGATCAGCATATTTTGGCTCACAGGCACAAGCTGAGAAATCGCCCAATTCTTGGTTCCCAGCTTTTAGCGGTCACCCCCAAATTGTAAACATTTAAGTCCCTGTAAACAGAACTTTCATTATTATCTATTAAGCAGATATCAGTTAGTCTTAAGTTGATCATCAATAAAGAAAGTTTTCGTGAATTTAAAAATCTCGCTTCGTCTTTTGTATCATCGTTACCGTTAGAGTGTGTCGCGGTATTTATTGGACTAAATAGCACATCAAATATTTAATTATATAACTGCAATATCACTTACGCGCGAGAGCGAGACAGAAACATACAAACACATGTTTGAACGTTCTCGTTGCTTGTGTGGCGACAGCACTGCCGGCAGATACTGGACGCGCCGAAGACACACATACATACATACATGCATACATGTGGGTTGGTGAATAGATCCCTAGACAACAATAACAACGAGCATACCAACAACACCCAACGTAACCGGCAATATCCAGCAATCGGATGAACACAGCGAATTCATTCAAGAGGCGAATTCGCAACAATTATAATGAACACGAAGAGAAAATACGCAGCGAAGAGGAAGAGTTAGTTGAAATTCGGCAGCAGACGGAATGGTTGAATTTAGCTGAGACTTTTGTATTTCACCATTACTTATTATTTTGTCAAAATCCAAATAAAAAAACCCAAATTTTAGGGGCTCGTCCGGGATTTGGATTTTTTCTTTTGTGCGTTAAGAGAAAGTATTTGGTGACGGTATAGAGACAGTAAAACTGTGGAAACGACGCGGAAATTAAGAAGTTTAAAAGTGTTAAAAACAAATAGACGATTTGTTTTTTATGCAAAATGACGTGTTTAAATGACTTGATTTCCAAAAACCTACGAGGGGCGACAAAAGCGAGTATTTGTGCACTGCACAAATTCGTGTTTGAAGAAGAAGGAGATAGAAATAATAGAAGTCGTCTACGAGAGTTTTGCGGCTTTAAGTACGACGAAAACGACGCCAGATTTCTAGCGAAGTGCGTATACATACGCGAAAAGCTGCCAGATCGTGATTTGATTTTAATAGGCGGTATATTAAATATTGGTCACAGTGCTGAAAATATGATGCTGCATATTTTTCGCAACTTGGTAGCTGGTAATCTGTTGCACAGCAACAAAGACGATGACACCGACGAAGAAGATGTGGAAGAAGAAAACGACACGACAAGTGCGAATGATGTGGACGAGAGACGCAAAACCGAAAACAACAGCAATGACGCGTATGGTATACACACAAACGAAGGTCCAGTAACAATGCGAAGCGAAAACAGATCACGTAACGACGTGCAACGTGGCAGTTACGATGAGCAACAAGCACCCCGCTTTGATATGAGTTTTCGTGACATAGAAGATTCAATTCGAACCTATGATGGTTCTGATGAAATATCTGTCGAGCTTTGGGTAGCAGAATTTGAAGACCAGGCCGATTTAATTCGTTGGAGTGAATTGCAGAAACTTATTTTTGCAAAAAAGTCTCTTAAAGGAGTTGCCAGATTGTTCATTTTGAGTGAGAAATATCTCAATTCTTGGAATGCACTAAAGCGTGCGCTCTTGAGTGAGTTTAAATCAAGAGTCAATAGCAAACAAATACACACGCTGCTCAGTGAAACAAAACGTCGATCGAAGGAAAGCACTCTTGAGTATTTTTATCGCATGAGAGATATTGCAGCAAGAGGCAATGTTGAAGACGACGCACTCATGCAATATGTAATTGATGGCGTCGACGAGATGGCATTAAATAAATCAATTTTATATGGCGCAAGAATAATTAGTGAATTTAAAGACAAACTAAAAGACTATGAAAAAATAAGTGAGAAAAAGAAAACAAGTGACAAATCAGAAAAAGAGAGGAAAATGCAAAATGGACAAAGTCTACAATATGGTAACAAAAAAGATGTAGTTTGTTTCAATTGTGGTGAAAAGGGACATTTGTCTAATAGTTGCCAAAGTAAAGAGAAAGGAAAAAAATGTTTTAAATGTAATCAATTTGGTCACATATCCAAAAACTGCAAAGCTGAAAAACAAAATAATGAAAAAGCAAACATTTGTGTTCTCAAAAACAGTTGTGAAATAACATCTAAAGAGGTGTCCCTGATCAATACAAAATGCATGGCATTATTCGACACTGGTAGTAAATTTAATATTATTCGGAAAGACCTGTACGACGAACTTTCCATGCCAAACTTAAAACCATGCAGAGTGTGTTTGATCGGATTTGGAAACGAGAAAAGCTCTGGCGGAGTTAAACCGATTGGTCAGATTGAACACAACATAGTCATCGACGGTGAAGAGTATGCATTAAGTTTTTACGTATTCGAAGTAAAGTTTATGGATATAAAGCTGATAATTGGAGAAGAGCTTTGTTTGCACGCAGACATTTCTTTCAATCGTAAGGGCGTAAAAGTTCGAAGAACATTGGCTGAGAACAGCGAATACCTAGATTCGCCTATAATGAAAATTGACCTAGTGGTGAATAATTCGGATCTCGATATAAACGAGGCGGTAAGCTAGACAGCACAACGAGAAGTGCGCGAGTTTCAGCTTATAAACCTGAGAAGACAAAGACAACAAATGTTGAAATGAAAATCGTACCGAAAGACGAAACGCCAATTTATTCAAGGCCGCGACGTTGTGCACAAACTGAGGCACGCATCATAGAAGAGCAGATCGACGAGTAATAACGGAGTAATAGAGGAGTCAGAATCAGAATTTACTAGTCCTGTTGTACTAGTGAAGAAATGCGACGGCACTCCACGTTTGTGTATTGATTTTAGACGCATCAATAAAGTCATTGTAAAAGATCACTTCCCGCTTCCACTAATTGATGACCAGCTTGATCGTTTACAGGATGCCGTAATTTTCAGTACAATTGACTTGAGGAATGGGTTCTTCCATGTCCCAATAGCCAAAGACAGTAGAAAGTATTCATCGTTTGTGACACAAAGCGGATAATACCAGTTTAATACAGTTTAAAAAGGTTCCTTTTGGGTTGTCAAATTCTCCTGGAGTGTTTCAAAGGCACATAAACGCTGTTTTTCGTCCGCTGACCAGGAAAGGAATAGCACTGCCATATGTAGATGACGTTATTATCCCAGCTAAAGACGAAGGAGAGGCTTTAAAGAATTTGAAGGAAGTCCTCAAAACGTGTGAAGAATATGGACTAGAGCTGAACTTTAAAAAGTGTCATTTTTTACAAATGCGAATTCAGTTCCTTGGTCACATAATTGAAAACAAAAAGCTGTATCCAACACCGTTAAAAATCGAAGCCGTTTCGAAATTCAAGACGCCACAGACGCTGAAACAGCTTGAAAGCTTTTTGGGCCTAACAGGATGTTTTAGAAAATTCATCTACAATTATGCTGTCATTGCCAAACCGCTGACTGATCTAACCAAGAATAACACCAAGTTCGTAATAGGTTCAAAAGAAGAAGACGCCATTAACGAATTGAAGAAATGTTTGACTTCCAACCCAGTGCTCGCAATATACAACCAAAAGTATTATACAGAAGTCCATACAGATGCAAGCGTAGACGGTTTTGGAGCCGTGTTGCTGCAAAAGTCACCAGACGATGGCCAATTGCATCCTGTATACTATATGAGCAAGAAGACGACGGAAGCACAGCGCAAGTACACAAGCTATGAATTAGAAATACTTGCAGTAATCGAGGCCTTAACGAAATATAGAGTTTATCTTCTGGGCATTCCGTTTAAAATCATAACTGACTGCAATGCGTTTGCCAAAACATTAGAGAAACAGAGTCTTTGTACGAGAGTTGCAAGGTGGATTATGTTTTTGCAGGAGTACAATTATGAAATCGAACATCGCGCAGGCTCACGGATGCGTCATATGGACGCACTGTCACGATATCCAATAATGAAAATAACCGACGGATGCATTTCAATGGCTATAGCGAAGGCTCAGCAGCAAGACGAACACATTTGCACGATTATGAAGCTCATTACAGAGGAAAATCAGCAGTACGATGACTACTTTGTGAAATCTGGAGTTCTGTACAAAATAGTCAACGACGCCGAACTTATTGTCGTCCCAAAAGATATGCAGAAGATGATTATCGGAAAAGCCCACGATAGAGGGCATTTCGCCGCCAAAAAGACCAAGGACTTAATCTGCAACGAGTATTATATACCGAATCTGGACGACAAAATTAAAAAATATGTTGACTGTTGCATACCCTGCATACTAGTCAATCGCAAACGAGGAAAGCAAGAAGGTCTATTGCACCCTCTTCAAAAAGATGACGTACCTCTACAGACGTATCACATTGACTTTTTGGGTCCGCTGGAGTCGACAAGCAAGAACTACAAACACATCTTAGCCGTGATAGATGCCTTCACTAAATTTTGCTGGCTATACCCGACAAAGTCAACAACGTCCAACGAAGTCATAGCAAAGCTGCGTAGCCAGAGCTTAATTTTTGGAAACCCCTCTCTTATCATTTCAGATCGTGGAGCAGCTTTTACAGCACAGGATTTTATTCAGTACTGCGAAGACGAAAAAATAAAACTGGTAAAGACGACCACAGGGCTTCCACGAGTTAATGGACAGGTTGAAAGGCTAAACGCAGTAATCATTTCCGTTTTGGCCAAGATCACCATAGACGATCCAACGAAGTGGTACAAACATGTTAACCAAGTCCAGCAGGCGATTAACTCGACATACACCAGAAGTATCGATACCACATCTTTCGAACTTATGATGGGTACCAAGATGCGTACCAAAGATGACCAAAATCTGCAGGACCTGATACAGAAAGAGCTCATCATTGCTTTTTCAGAAGACCGCAAAGAACTTCGAGCAAAGGCGAAAACCCAAATCTTAAATCTTCAAACGGAAAACAAGAAGACCTATAATTTACGACGTAAACCGGCCAGGCAGTATGACGTAGGCGATTTGGTTGCCATAAAAAGAACGCAGTTTGGAGGCGGACTTAAACTCAAGCCAAAATTTTTTTGTCCGTACAAGATCGTCAAGGTGAAGAAAAACAATGCATACGATGTCGAGAAAGTTGGTATCTCCGACAGGCTACAGTCCATCGAGCCGACTTTAAAAGACCCCGTACTCCCATTGTAGTGCACATTTGTATTTAATTTGAATTACAGTTTTCAAATGAAACTCAAAAATTTTACTTTTATATGTACATTTTGTATTGAAATTTAAAACAAGAAAGAAAGCTATAGTCGCCTCACGACTTTAGGATACCCGTTACACAGTTTCAATTTGTTATTAACAATGTTGATGGATATAATAGCTTGGCAAACAGCTTGGTAGTCAGATTCGGATCAAACTTGGTCAGTATATATATAAAAACGTAGTTCGATACTTGGTTTATCAAAAAAATATAAAACTTTATTCAATAAAACACGAAGCTACAGAGTACAAATCTAGACTATTTATCCTATGTTCTGATGACGTTAAGCAAACCTCGGTTTTGCGCTTTCATTAATTGGACTTTGGACTCATTGAGCTTTCAGCTCTTATGTAAATAGAGAAAGATCTCGATCTTGAAGAGACTGAGAGAGTTCGGCTAGGATTTGTTTAACGTCAGCAGTTTTAACCCCAATGATGGGAATAACGATTCTGGCGAATTGTTTATGATATTTAATATATTCGTGGGAAGCCAGAATTGTTATGGTCACCATTTGATTTTTCGGTAATGTTTACATTAGTTTTTTGTGGGAAAGAAATCTTTAACATAAATAATAAGTGTGGTGTATGTGGTGTATGAGTACATATGTATCTACATATGTCACTTCAACATCTTTAAGAAATGAGCCTGTCCTCAGGCGGTAAATTTTGGATATGGTGTTGGATCTATTACAATTTCTTCGATTTCGTTTTCAATTACATTTGGATTTAATTCTGATTTGGTTTGTGTATCATTTTGAATATTTGATTGTATGTTTGGGATTGGTTCTTTTTTGTTCTTATAATTAACATTAATTCTTTATGGAATATTTTTATATTTAAAGATAATGTATAATATAAGTAAGATTATAATAATTGTTAAAGTTGTTATAGTTATAATTTGGAACGTGTTATACAATTTTGTTTGTTGTAGGATAATTTCTTTAGTTTGGACACACGACAATGGTTCTAGTTTGGTTACATTATTATTTATGTAAACTGTTTGTAATCTAACATAGTATTAGTTATTTGAATTTAATCCAATTGGATTGAACAATTTATAGCTTTTATCATATTATTTCCTTTGATAATAATTTCTCGGTTGATACAATTTTGGTTTAGTACAGTTTTCGGTAAGTTCCATGTTAACATAATGTTTGGTTGTACATACTTAATTTCATAATTTTTATGTGATTTTAAATATCTACATTCTGTTTTGTCTTGCTTTAATATTCCAGTAATAAATTTGTTCATAACTAGATTTTTATTGGTTGCTGTAAATGCTTTATTGTTCTGTAAGTAGTAAGTGTCATGTATAGTTTCTGTCAAAATGACTTTGTTTTTGTCAGGGTATGGAATAATGTCGTATAGTGTAGTATTTATAATTTCACGTGGAATATGGGAAATAATTAAAATTTCGTTAGTAGTTGTTTTTAGGCAAGTTGATGTTTTAATATTTATTTTTTTTTAGCATTTAAATGTTTTTTTTTTTTTTTTTTTTATTACTTTGTTTAGTTCATTGGCTTGAACACTAATTTCTGAACGTTATCTATTTTTGATTACAATTCTTCTTTGTCTTGATGTAAAGTTCCGCAAAGATATTTATAAAATGTCCAAATGAAATTTACGAGTCGTCTTTTATTTCGTTTTATTAGTCCAGTTCTCTGTCCAGTTTTTCTGTTAAGTACTGTATTTTTACTAATGGTTCAAATTCTTTTGTTTGTTTCATTAGATTATTATAAGTTTTGTAATGGTCGTCATATGGTCAAAGAATTTCAAAGATGCAACCTATAGATACAAAACATGCAAAACGGTTGATCAATAGCAATAATTATCAAAAGCTTTTATTTTGCTGCACATTATCCGAAAGCTTTATCCGAGAGCTTTGACCCAGTTCTGCAACCGCAGCATAAGCTTTGGTTGCTGCATAAAAGCTTCTAAGCTGCGCACGCATGCTAATTATGTTGCTAAGCAGCGCAGCCAACTTTGCACATCGTTCTTATCCGCCTTTGAAGCCAGCCAAGTCAGTGCTAGTGTCGTTATTAAAGTTCGAAGTCAGGTATTAAAGGTTAGATTGGTGCAATCCAATCTGTAAGCTGCGTTGGAGTAACCCGCAGCCATCGACGTACGTGGACCTTAGGAGACCCACAATTTAAGCATATTGAGTTTTGCTTAATAAAAGGTATGCCATCGATTGAATATTTTTTTAGCAAATATCAGTCATATTAATCGGTTTTTTCGTTTCTCAGCCGGGGGTTGAGCATAACACGTTCCCCCCTCCCGCATCATTGCTTTTGGCAATCAAAGCCTGATATTGCCAGCAATTGGTGCGGGCATAATTATTTCTTTGGAGTGCGTTATACGCGCACCATTATTGTCTGTCTTGGATATCTGATGCGGAACCCGATCTTGGAGTGCACAGTGACTCTGAAAGCCACTCCAAGGACAGGCTTGTCCCCTTTAAAGTGCCCTTTAATGGAAAAATGAACCGTCTTGTGAAGCCCGTACCATCGATCGAAGCTCCATGTGTCGTGCTAGGGCTTAAAACCAATAGAAAAAAAAAGAACAAGAAAGACAATCTAAACGAACCGCCTTAAGTTTGGCAATAACCATAAACTGGAAAAACTGACAATTGAACTGAAAACTGAAAATTTTGCATATATTGGTGCCACCTATTAACGTAAAATGATTGAAAGAAACGAAAAGTAATTGAAAAACAAGATTAATTAAAGTTAGTTGAATTGAATTTTGCTTAAAAAAAAAAAGAAAAATTGAAAAAATTATATATTATTATAAAATTCAATGTGTTCTTTGGGCACCGAACCATTCTGCAATATCGCATGTACATTTAAATACAACATACTAACCTAACCTGCTAAATCAAACGACACCACCGATGGATGGCCAGTGCATAAAACAATGATTTCAGTGAATCTGAAATACCTGTGGACTTAACCTAAGTCACCTTGCTAATCTTTTCCAATATTGAGTACTAACTTACAAGCCATATTTTTGTACAGATATAAAAAGTAACAAAAAGTAAAAAAAAAAAAAACTAAAATGTAATGAAAACGATTCGAATTAACAGTGCACAAAGACAATGGAACGAAGAAAAAAATTCTCTTTTAATCAAAAAAAAAAAAAATTTTTTAAATTTAGGATAAATATATAAATATACAAAAAAAATGAAACTTATTATGCACCGATAAAACAAAAGAAAATTAAATGCACTAAAGAAAGGAAACCGTTGATATATATCGAAAACAAAAACGAAACAACACAATGAATTCTTAAGAAAAAAATGTAATCTGAAAGAAATATGTCAACTAAAAAACACACTGTCGATCAACGATGATAACGCTATAGAATTCACTTCCGAAGGCTCCCTTGTTTCTGATTTAAAATTAGTAATAAATTCCAGATTATAATGTTTTACAAATCATTCTGTCTTTATTCTGTTCTGCGATGAGTTGTATGATGTGTTAGATTTTTACGTTCCTGTGACTTGTTAACGTGATCGGAAGGATCATGGTTGGGTAGGGTAGAGAATGTGAGTGTCAACTGACACCATAGACCTCGCCTCTTTTAGCAATAGGATGGGTTTTCCTTTTTTTTTTTTTTGTTGATTTCCAAATTTTGACCTTTTATTCGCCATACAAAGTAAAGTAGCATGAGTGTTATAATTATAGTTGTTAAATTATGAAAATCGGCTTCGTTGCTGAAGAATATAACACTTTTCTTTGAACATAAATATTCTTTAATTCAATTTTTTCCTTGGCTGTGTGTCATTTCGACATAATTTATTAAGATTTTTGTTTTATTAAAGTATTTAGTGACGTTTACGTTATTTAAGTTACCTTTTACAAATTCTGTTTGTCTTTTAAAATAATTGATGGGTCTTTTAGTGAGTGAAATGTAAAATTGGTTATCTTCTTGAGCGCTGTGGATTGTTACTGCTGTTACATCGGAAGTTTCTCCTAATATTTTTCTTCACTTTTAATTCTAGATAAAGCATCTGCAACATAGTTTTCTTTACCTAGTACATATTTAATGTGATAATCAAATTCATTTAATTTTATTTTCCAGCGTTGTAATTTCATATTTGGTTCTTTAATATTATTAAGCCAAACAAGTGGTTTGTGGTCACTGAGAATCTCGAATTTTCTACCGTAGAGATAAGATCGGAAATATTTGCTTGCCCAAACGATGGCTAAAAGTTCGTTTTCAATTGCTGCATAATTAATTTCGTGTTCATTTAGAGTTCTACTTGCGAAATTAGGAATGAATTTTTTGTAATAACCACAAAGAGGTAAAAACGATTTTATTTATTTGGGTGGTTTTTGTATTGGAAAATGTTGTATAGCAGTGATTTTTGTTGGGTTTGGTTTTATTCCTTCTGTCGATATTATATGTCCTAGGAATTCAGTTTTTTTTTTTCATGAATTCGCATTTATCTAATTGTAATTCACGCAGTTTTGAAGGTAATGAATGATTTAATGATAATTTAAGTTCTTATAATGAAGTGGAATACACTATTATATATTCCATATATACTAAACAATCTTTGTAAATTAGATCTTCTAATAGATTGTTCATACAACGTTGAAATGTTGCTGGGGCGTTTATCAATCCAAAAGGCATTCGAGTGTATTCGTAATGCCCAATTTTAGTTGAAAAAGCTGTTTTTGGTATACTTTGTGGGTCCATTTGAATCTGATGAAATCCTTTCGCTAAGTCAATTGTGGTAAAATACTGATATTTTCCAAGTTTGTCTAGTATGTCATCCATGACTGGAATAGGATATTTACCATCGATTGTTAGGTTTCGATAGTCAATAACTATACGGAATTTTTCTTTACCAGATTCATCACGTTTCTTTGGCACAATCCAAATTGGTGAGCAATAAGGTTATTTTGATTTACGAATTATACCTTGTTCAATCATTTCTTTGATTTGTTTTTCGACTATGTATGTTGTATGTTTGAGCATACTTGTATGTGTGTTTAGTTTGGATGACATGGTTAATTGTACTGGTAAATGTCAAATTTTCACTTTCTTTGTACTGAATGTCACTAAACTCGAAAAGAATTTTGTCAGTTTGCATTTTTCTTCATCGTTTAAATGTTCTAATCGAAATTGATTTGTTTAATTTAATTCATTGTGAATAGCGTAATTTACTGCTATGTCATTTGTTTGGGGCGGATCAAGGCATTGAAATGCGGTCTAGTCCTTGACAGAATTCTCACGGTCATATCTCATTGAAAATAGATGATCGTTTAGAACAACTGTTTTTTGTTTGTGGTCTATTTTTGCTTCACAAGACTCTAGATATTCTCTACCTAGTAAGATATCGTAATTGTCAGAAAAGTTGTGTAAGTAAAATATTTTATAGGTAGGGCAAAGTTTACTAGGGGCAAAAGATACACAATTCTTTAATTGAACACTACCATTTATTGTTTGTACGTTCAATTTGCAAGGTTTTATAGGAAAATTTGAAAAGTTTTGTTTCATTAGATTAATGGATGAACCTGTGTCAATTACACAGTTAAAATTTTGTCCATTCATAACTAATCTGATGAAGGGATTGGTTCTTCGTAGTATGAGGCCCCTTGATGAAAATTTTCTGATGTTTCTATCCTAGAGTGGCCACTGTTACTTTCTCTCTGTCTTTTATGAGGGGGATTAGGAGGTCTTTGACTCTGAGTTTGGTAATTCATTGGGTTTTGTGATCTAGCTTGATCAAGATTTTGTTTGAATTCCTTTTGTAATGCTTCAGCATTTTCTTTTGGTTTATGATTTGGGTTAGCGTTATTTGAGTAATTTGGAGTAGGGTAATAATTCTGGTTATTTCCCTTTCCACGGTTTTCATTGCTTGAATTGCTTTGTGTTTTGTTCGTTTTGGAATTGTCATTGTTTTGGTTATTACGTTCGTTATAACCATTTTCGTACAATCCTTCGCGTTGAGCTACTTGTTTTAGTTTTGAAACTGTTGTAATGTCATATCGTGCTAATGTCATAAAAATTCTGTCCTGTAATTTTTTTGTAATAACGTCTTTAATAGTATTATTCATTGCATTAGTATACAATATAGTGTTCTGGGCCTGATTTTCTAACATTAATTTATTGGATATTACAAAATATTTATACTCTAGGCCTTCAACAAATTTACGGGTATTATTATTAAAGTTGGTATTGTAGAGACGTCGTAGGAGTTCTTCATACGGAGTTTGGGTCTTAAATTCGTCGATGAGGGCACTCCATAACTCGATGCCCCGATCCGAAAGTCTGCATCTCGATTGCTCCAAATAAGACACAATGTTGTTTCACATCCTGTGTCGGGTTTAGCTGCATTATAAAATCGATCCTCCTTATAAATGCAGTTATTTCCACTGTATTTTTGTCGAATACTGGCACTTGTCGAATTTGTCCAAACGCTTGCTTTAAATGCATTTCGGATAATTCCAATGCTCTTTATTACAGGTGTTCAAATATTCCAGAGGATCTATTTTTTAGTTGAATAATGTTTGGTGTTTTGCGCTGATATCCTACCGGCTTCGCCAGCAACGTAGTTCGATACTCCGTTGTTAAAAAAAATATAAAACTTTATTCAATAAAACACGAAGCTACGGAACACAAATCTAGACTACTTATCCTATGTTCTGGAGACGTTAAGCAAACATTGGTTTTGAGGTTTTATTAATTGGACTTTGGACTTTGGACTCTTTGAGCTCTTGTCTCTTATGTAAATAGAGAGAGATCTCGATCTTGAAGAGATTGAGAGAGTTCGGCCAGGATTTGTGTAACGTCAGCAGTTTTAACCCCAATGATGGGAATAACGATTCTGGGGCATTGTTTATGATATTTACATTCGTGGGAAGCCAGAATTGTTATTGTCACCCTTTGATTTTTTGATAGTGTTTACATTAGTTTTTTGTGGTGTTATTGTCACCATTTGATTTTTTGATAGTGTTTACATTAGTTTTTTGTGCGAAAGAAATCTTTGACATAAATAATAAGTGTGGTGTAGGGTGTATGTGGTGTATATGGTGTATGGGTTTAACCCCAATGATGGGAATAATGATTCTGGTGAATTGTTTATGATATTTAATACATTCGAGGGAAGCCAAAATTGATATTGTCACCATTTCATTTTTCGATAATGTTTACATTAGTTTTTTGTGGGAAAGAAATCTTTAACATAAATAATAAGTGTGGTGCATGGGTATATAATTGAATATTTTATGTGTTTAATCGAATCGAATAAATGTCGCGACACACTCTAACGACAACGTTGATGTAAAAATAAAAGACGAAGCGAGATTTTAGATTCACGACTTGTTTTATTCAATATCAACTTAAGACTAACAGATATTGGTTTAATAAATGATAAAGAAAGCTCTGTTTGAATGTTTACATTATCGAGGGCACCGCTGGTTGCTGGGCACCAAGCGTTGCTCGTTATCTCGGCTTAAGCTGGGAACAAAAATTATGCTGACTATGTGATTTGCAATCGATGCTGATCGATTGGGGAGATGCGCCGGCTAGACGGCTCTTTGTTTACAATTGTTGAATTTATTCTCAAGTGAGGCTTGGGAATGTTTATAATTGGGGGTTGGATTCATTCTCAAGTGAAGCTTGGGAATGTTTATAATTGGGGATATGGAACTCTGTAGACATAATCGGGATGAATATGTCACTTCCCTCTCCTTAAGAGGCGAGCCTGTGAATCAAGGCGAGGCTGAAGGGTAAAGTTTTGGTAAATTTGATTGTGTCACTTCGATAACTGTTTCATCTTGTTGTTGTTCTTTTGGTTGAACTGATTGCGGTGTATCTTTTTTGTGTTCGTGAATTTGTTTCTTACATTTTTTATGGATTAATATTATGGGATTAAATGATACATATTTTAAATATAACAATATGATTATGAATATAATAATAATGGTTATAATTATTGTATATGAAAAGACATTATTTTGGGATACAAGTTGTACAATGTCGTCATGTTTGATAGGCTTAATTTTGATAATTTCTATTGGTGGATACAAAGGTGTTAGATCTATTTCGGGTTGTAAGTAATTGTCGCTTAAAATGATATCATTTATTTGTAGTTTACATTGATTGACGTTAATAATTTTATTACCATGAATATTAAGATCTGTATTACTTTTTTGACAGTTTTGTTTTACATTTATGTTGGATATGTTCCATGTTACAATTGTATTTGGCTCTATGTACTTAATGATTTCTTTTTCGTTTATCTGCTTAAAGTTACAAATTGGTTTTGTATGAAGTAAAATTTTTGTAATACATTCATCAAATATTGGTTCATTTTTTCTATTAAAAATTTTATTATCTTTTTCAAAATAAGAGGTGGTACTGGTGTAATCGAGTTGATAGCCATCATTGTCAGGATAGGGAATGATTTTAATGGTTTTAATAGTTTGAAAGTTGATTGGGATGTGGGATACAATTAGTATGATATTATCTTGGTGATTAATCCAAGTGGAGGTTTTAATTAGTAGAATGTTTCGGTTGTCAACACTGTCAAGTCGGTCATAGGTAAGTAACTTTGGGTTGAAGAGTCCCAATCTAGACAATTGCATGCCCATTTCAATGTCTTCTACATATTCTATAAATTGTAATAATTGGTAAATAAATGTTTCTTGAAGTGTTCGTTTGTTTTGATGATCTTTAAATTGTTGCATTTCGGTATTAATTATGTTTATTATACCATTAATGTCTTGAGCTTGCACAGTATTTAAAGATAGATTTTCAATATTTTTTTCAAATTCTCGTCTGTCATTATCGTCAAGTGTGCCAAAAAGGAATTTAAATAGTGAGCCTCCAATGTTGAACAGTCCTCGTTTATTTCGATTCTCATGGTGAAAGATTATACCATTTAATTCTTGTTGTAATTTTGAATACAAATAATTGATTTGTGATGAATTTTTAAAGCTTGGAATAGTTCTACGAAAATATTCATTTGTTGTTATTATTTCAGAAACATTAATTCGTAAAGAGTGGTGTTCAAATCTAGTTGGTAATTCTATGGGTTTGTCTGAAAACAATAAGTATCCGTGGTCTGTATCCAAGTTATTTATTTGAATTTGTTGAGCATGGCATATGGTAGAGAGTATGGATGACAATATGATCATGAGGAAGGGACCTGTGGAGTTTGAATTTGGTTAATCTTTTTTTTTTTTTAAATTGTGTTTTGTAATAATGTGTGGTTCTATTTTTGTTAGTAATTTGGTAATGATCGGGGTCTGTTTGAGTAACATTTTGATTGGCTTTAAATGGATTTTCTAATTTTCCTTTTTGTAACGGTCCTTTTCTGTATCTAGTATCTATTTCAAATTCTTGTCGGTCACTGTTAATTTTGTTTATAATTTTTTCTTTTTTGTCCTGTGTATCTAAAGTTGGTTGTCCTGCATGTAAGAATATGTGTGCGGGAGTTTGTCCAGTGGTGTCATGTTTAGTTTTATGATTGTAAATATAAAGGATAGTTTCCATTTTGCAAAGTTTTTTCTCTTCATCATTTAAAGTATTTATGATTCTAATTTTTTCATTGATAGTTTTGTGTAATCTTTCTATGTCCGCTATACCTGTTTTTGAAGTATTTAACTGAATTTCTACTCCCTCACTGTCAAGCCATCTTTTGAGTGCTAGACTGGTAAATGCTCCGTCTCGGTCTGCCTTTAATAATATTGGTTTACCTAACTGATTAAATATGCGCATTAATGCGTTTTTGCATTCTATCCAATCTTTAGTTTTGATTTGTTCGAGAGTAGCGAATTTTGAATAAATGTCTATGCAGCTTAGATAGTGTTTACCTTCTGATGAATAAATATCTATTACGAATTTATCTCTACAATGTTCTGGTTTGGGCGTAATTTTCATTGGCATTTCTGTATTTCTATGTTCGGTTTTCGTTAAATTGCAGATATGACATTCATTAATAATGTTTTGGGTTAATAATTGACTATTGGGGAAATAATAAGTTTCACCGAAAAGTTTGTTTGTTTTTTGAATGCCTGGATGTAGGAGTTTTTCATGCGTCTTGAGAATGAGTTCTTTGAACTCTGCGTATGAACTTATATTTTTCAGAAGAATAAGGCTTCTGAGAATTTTAGTATGGTTTGGATTGATAATGTCTTTGTGTGCGTTTTGGATAATTTCAAAATCGGCATCACTATCTATAAACAGCGCACTAGACTTAGTGCAAAAATGATCAATCAAATATTGTTTAGCTTTTTCTGTTGTCATATTATCATATGTGATGTGGATTATTAGTTTTTTGAAATAATTTTCTTTTCTTATATTTGGAATGCCTTTAGAAAATATTATTTGTCTTTTAAATGTGTTAATTGGTTTTTCGGTGATAAAAATTAAGTTACTATTGTCTTCATCAGAACTATGTTGTGTTTCTTCTCCAAAATAAGCTTGTTCTATTTTTACTCGAGATAAAGCGTCTGCTATGTGATTTTCCTTTCCTTTTATATATTTAATGTCAAAGTCATATTCTGATAATTTAACTCTCCATCGAGTTAATTTTGAATTTGGTTCTTTCATTTTGTATAACCAACATAACGGTTGATGGTCACTATTAATTTCAAAATGTCGTCCTAGAAGGTAATGTCGAAAGGTTTTTGTTGCCCATACAATAGCTAAAAGTTCTTTTTCTATGGCACTGTAATTGGTTTCGTGATCATTTAGGGTTCTACTAATGTAACTAAGTGGGTGTCCGTTTTGTGAAAGTACAGCTCCAAGTGCTATGTTACTTGCGTCTGTAGTTAATACGAATTTACTGTTAAAATCTGGTATTTTTAAAATGGGGTCATTGGAAATTAGTTGTTTTAATTTTTCAAAGGCTTCTACGTATTCTGGATTTTGTATATCGATTTTGGAATCTTTTTTTAGAACTGTTGTCATCGGTTTGGCTATGTCTGCAAAATTGGGAATGAATTTTCTGTAATATCCGGTTAACCCATGAAAACCTTTAATTTCTTTGGTCTTTTTTGGAATTGGGTATTTTTGAATAGCCTTGATTTTTTCAGGATTGGGTTTTATTCCGTCCTTAGTTATGATATGTCCAAGAAAAGTAGTTTCTTGTTTAAGAAACTCGCATTTGTCAAGTTGAAGTTTAAGATTAGCTTCAGAAAGCTTTTCGAAAACTAGTTGTAGTGAATGTAGGTGTTCTTCTAGGGATGTGGAAAAAACGATAATATCGTCTAAATACACCAAACAATGCTTGTTTAATAATGGTCGCAACACATTATTCATGCAACGTTGAAAAGTTGCAGGAGCATTTTTTAAACCAAATGGCATACGAAGATATTCATAATGACCATTTTTGGTTGAAAAAGCTGTTTTATGTATTGCATCTGGATGCATTTCCAGCTGATGGAAACCTTTTGCAAGGTCAATTGTGGTAAAATAATTGCATCTACCTAGTTTTCCTAGAATTTCGTCCATATTCGGTATTGGGTATCTGTCATTAATAGTTACCTCGTTTAATTTTCTATAGTCGATTACTATTCTAAACTTTTGTTTACCCGATGCGTCTTGTTTTTTTTGGAACAATCCATATTGGACTGCAGTAGGGGGAATTACTGGGTTTTATGATACCTTGTTCTAACATTTCTTGGATTTGGTTTTCAACTTCTTGTTCATAGGCCTGAGGATAACTGTACGGTTTAGAGTAAATGGGGGAGTTATGAGTAGTGTTAATATTATGTTTTTCTTGATTACTGAAACTGAGTTGATCTCCTTCTTGAAATTGAATATGTTGATAAATCTTTAATAAATGTTTTAATTTTGATTTCTCTTCATTATTTAAATGATCTAATCGATACAGATTTGAATTCTCAAGTGATTCTGTTTTTACATTGTCTGAAGACTGTGGGCTATTATTATATTTTTTTAGCTTCAAAAGTTGGATTAGCTAAAAAATGAGTTTGATTTTTAATTGGAGAATCATTAATTAGTTTATATTTTTTGTTGAATAAAGTTACTGTTTGAAATTTGTAGTCTATTATTGCTTGGGCTTGTGAAAGCAAATTTCTGCCAATTAATAAATCATAGTCTGAAGAAAATTTGTGTAAAAGGAATTCACTACTACTCATGAATATGTTGTTGGAGGGAACAATAATCTTTTTTGTGATTGTTAATGGCCCGTTACTTGTGTGAATGAGACATTCAGTATCATAAACATTTAGATTGAAAACATTGGATGTCATCATATTTACTGTTGAACCGGTATCTATAAGGCATTTTAAAACTTTTCCTTTATGGGTAAGTTTTATGAATTGTTGGTTTCCGAAGCTGGTAACGGAAAATTTTCGGCTTGATCGAGCTCTATCTCGTTACACTGTTCAGTTAAATTTTCGGCTACTGGTGTCGAAGTTTCGGCATAATCAAAGCTTTGAGGATATCCGTAATCTTGATAGGATTGTGGATTTGAAGCTAATTGATTGTAATATTCTTGCTGTAAATATTCTTGATAATTCAATTCTTCTTGATACCTAGCTTCTTGATCTGTGCTCATTTTACTCTGTCCACTTTCTGCTGGTCTAGAGCGTTTCATTGGTGGATGTGGAACACCAGGTGTATTATTAACTGGAGCCTTTTGTAAAGTGGCACTCTGAATTTGTCCAAAACGGTTTTGGTCAAATAAATTTTGACGAAAATTTTGTCGAGGTGGAAATTGTACTGGTCTTGTCGGATTTGGTACGGGTGGTAATGGTCGAGGTAAGTAGTTGTTAGTATGAGGCATATTGTAATGTTGTTGTAATGGATGAAATGGTTGTTGATAATATGGTGGATGATTTGGATACGAAACATATTGTGTATTGTTTGGTTGGAGAAATGTTGGAAATTTATGAAAATTGGAATTGGTTGGGAGTGGCTTTAATTCTTTTTCTTGTTTTGTTTTAGTGGAATTAAAATTTTGGCAAGGTTGATCATAAAGATTTTTTTCTTGCAATAAATTTATAAGCGATCTTAAATCGGGAATTTCGCAATTTATAATTCTAATGCAGATGTTAGTAGGTAACTTTTGAATCAAATCGTCAATACTAGATTTAATTAGCCGCGAGTACAGTGTTTTTTCATCGATATTATTCTCTAGTTCTAGCTTACTCATTAAAGTACGCCTGCGCTGTTCAGCTTCCTCCAGAAATTCGCGAACGTTCCCCTTAAAAGGTGTGTTCCTGAAGTCCTCTAGAAGGATGTGATTGTTCGTCTGGGTTTTATAGTTGAGTATCAATTGCTTCCGAAGATCTGTCCAGGTGTTGAGATTATTTATGCCAAGGGATAGCATAACATCAGCACTGATGCAACGTTCCACAAGTCCAAAAATAATCGCTTGTTGCCGTATATCATTAGTCGTGTACAGGGCCAATATGTAGTCGATACGGTTAACAAAGGTGTACAGGGTATTTTTGTTTCCATTGAATTTTTCGACGTCTTTCAATTGATTTATTACTTGTGACATGCTGGCGTCAGAAAGGGTTGTTGCTGCTGCTGCTCCTCCTTCCATTTTGTAAAATTTTTGTTATTGGTTGTTGTTTTGATTATTTTTATATTGTTCTGTTCTTTTTTTTTTTTCTTTAACCAATATCTTATTTAAAAGTCTCACTTAATTTAGTTTTTTAGTTTTACTTATAATTCACTTTAGGCTTAATTACAATTGAGTTTGTTTTTGTTTGTTTGCACAGATAGCTATTTCGAATTTTATTGAGATAACCAGGTATCTGGAATTATGTTCTCTCCGAATTCTATCGCGTCTTCTTGAATTAATTTCAAGTTGTGAACATCCGTGGTTTTTGGCAAAAATGCGAATTGTTGGTTTACACGTCACTGTCGAGGTTTTTCTTATAAAACTTGACGCGATATTTACCGTCGCTTGGGTTGCCTTCGCGTTGGTTGTTTTTTTTTCGGATAACAACAAAAAAGTATTAGAATTGCTTCAGGATCTATTTATTGTTATCCTACCGGCTGCGCCAATTGAATATTTTATGTGTTTAATCGAATCGAATAAATGTCGCGACACACTCTAACGACAACGTTGATGTAAAAATAAAAGACGAAGCGAGATTTTAGATTCACGACTTGTTTTATTCAATATCAACTTAAGACTAACAGATATTGGTTTAATAAATGATAAAGAAAGCTCTGTTTGAATGTTTACATTATCGAGGGCACCGCTGGTTGCTGGGCACCAAGCGTTGCTCGTTATCTCGGCTTAAGCTGGGAACAAAAATTATGCTGACTATGTGATTTGCAATCGATGCTGATCGATTGGGGAGATGCGCCGGCTAGACGGCTCTTTGTTTACAATTGTTGAATTTATTCTCAAGTGAGGCTTGGGAATGTTTATAATTGGGGGTTGGATTCATTCTCAAGTGAAGCTTGGGAATGTTTATAATTGGGGATATGGAACTCTGTAGACATAATCCGGATGAATATGTCACTATATATGTATCTACATATGACATTATATATTATTGGCAGATGTATTCTGTTTAAGTTTGATTAATATAGCTTAGTTAATGCAAAAGTTTTTCATGCTAATTCATATTTGGAGCGTATTTTTTTACCGATCGGCCCGATGGGAGCTATACGATATAGTAGTCCGATTTGGATCAAACTTGGTCAGTATATATGGTGACATATTCATACTGAATATGTCTACATTATACATAATAATAGTATATAGCAGTCTAAACGTCGAATTCCACATCAATAGCTATTCCCCAAGCTGCACTTGTAAACAATTTCGGCTATCGTCAACAAAGAGCAGCCTAGACGGAGCGTCTCCCCCAAACGATCAGCAACGATCGAAAACCGCTCGATCAGCATATTTTGGCTCACAGCCACAAGCTGAGAAATCGCGCAATTCTTGGTTCCCAGCTTTTAGCGGTCACCCCCAAATCGTAAACATTTAAGTCCCTGTAAACAGAACTTTCATTATTATCTATTAAGCAGATATCAGTAAGTCTTAAGTTGATCATCAATAAAGCAAGTTGTCGTGAATTTAAAAATCCCGCTTCGTCTTTTGTGTCAACGTTACCGTTAGAGTGTGTCGCGGTATTTATTGGACTAATTAACACATCAAATATTTAATTGGCGCAACCGGTAGAATAACAATAAATTGTAGATCCTTTGTAGAAACTTTTTAACGTTCAAATAAAATATTAGTTAAGTGAAGAAAAATATAAAAATAATAAAAACAACAACCAACCGTAACAAAAATACTACAAAATGGAAGGAGGAGCAGCAGCCGCAACCACCCTTTCTGACGCCAGCATGTCACAAGTAGTCAATAAATTGAAAGATGTTGAGAAATTCAATGGAGATAAAAATACCTTATACACTTTTGTTAACCGTGTCGACTACATATTGGCCCTGTACACCACCAATGAAATACGGAAACTATCGATTATTTTTGAACTTGTGGAACGTTGCATCAGTGCTGATGTTATGCTATCACTTGGCATAAACAACCTTAACACCTGGACGGATCTTCGCAAACAACAAGTACTCAACTACAAAACCCAAACCAAGAACCATATCTTTCTGGAGGAATTTAATAACACACCTTTCATAGGGAATGTACGAGAATTTTTGGAAGAAGCCGAGTACCGTAGGCGGACCTTGATGAGTCAAGGCTTGGCTAAAATTAGAAAACAACCATGATGAAAAAATATTGTACACGCCATTAATAAAAACAAGTATTGATGATCTTGTACAAAAATTGCCTACTAACATTTGTATTCGAATTATAAATTGCGAAATTACTGATTTAAGATCATTAATAAATCTATTACAAGAAAAAAATCTATATGACGAACAATGTCAAAATTCGAATTCCATTAAAGTAAAACATGAAAAAAGGTTTAAGCCACCTCCAACCAATTCCAATTTTCAAGGATTTTCAACATTCCTTCAACCAAATAACACTCCTTATGTCCCATATCATAATCATCCACCATATGTTCAACTACCATTATATCCACCACAACCACATTATAACAATAACAATATGCAATATGCAATATCGCCAACCGGTAACGGTTCCGACAAGACCAGTATAGTTAACAAATAGACCAAATTTCCGTCAAAGCTTATTTGACTATAATCGTTTCGGATGCCACAAAGAGCACCAATTATTAATGCTCCTGGTGTATCCAACCAACCAATCAAACGCCCTAGACCAGCTGTACGTGCCCAAAGTAAAATGAGTATAGATCACGAGGCTAGAAACCAAGAATAATTGAATTATCAGGAATATTTCCAACAAGAATATTTCAATCAATTAGTTTATACTCAATACTAGCACGAGCTGAGATATGCACAAAATTCAGATTATTCAGATTCACAAACACAAGCAGCAGAACCCGAAACTGAGCAGTGTAACGAGATAGAGCTCGAACAAGCTGAAAATTTTCGTCAACCAGTCCCGAACACCAACAGTTCATAAACTTGACCCATAAGGAAAAGATTTTGAAATACCTAATAGATACCAGTTAACATGATGACATCCAATATTTTCAATCTACAAGTTATAGATACCGAATGTCTAATTCAAACAAATAACGGGCCATTAACAATTACAAACAAGTAAGAAAGGCTACAGTCGACGTGCCGACTGTATAAGACCCCGTACTCCTTGTAGTGCGCATACAAAAATACTTACAAACTTAAAAGAAGAAGCAGTAGACTGATTCATATTTTAAAATACAAATTTAAAAAAGATAATAGTTTAAATTAAAATTTAAAAAAGTAAAAAAAAAATTATGCGCTAGCTGCAATCGAACCCGCGGTATCAGACACAGAATTCTCACATGTCGCCACTCTACCATATGCACCATACCTCAATTTGCAAGTACTGCTGCATTTACATATAATAATGTTTTGTTATAGAAAAAAGAAAAAAAAAATGCCTGTCTGTGCCGGGGTTCGAACCGCAGACCTCATGTTTCTCTAATGCATGGCACATCACTTGGACCATAGCACTGTTGACAATGAGGACGGCTAAAGTAGATAAACATTGATTTACCACTTTTCTTCAAACACGTACATAAATTACAATTTTTGACATTTTTGACCAATTTGTTTCACATGTTGTAGTTGTCCGATTTGAACCAAATTTGGTGAAGTTAATTTTAATAATTATGTACACATTCTGTGTGAGTTTGGTTGCGATCACTTAGCAAATACTACATGTCTTCATACAAATTTTTTGTTTTTGACCGATTTGTCCTATGGGAGCTATAAGCTATAGTTGTCCGATCTTGATGAAACTTGGTGAGGATAGTTATAGTTGTACCATACACCTACTGTGTAAATTTGGTTACGATAGCTTTCAAAGTTGTAGTGCAATGAAAACTGTTTTTTACAATTTGCGGGGGCGGTAGGGGGCGTGGCAAAAATTTGAAATAAACTTAACCTGCCTGCAATACAGACGGACTTTCATTCCAAATTTGGTGGCTCTAGCTCTTGTAGTTTAAAAGATCTAGGTGTTCATACGGACGGACGGACGGACAGACAGACGGACAGACGGACAGACGGACATTGCTATATCGACTCGGCTGTTGATGCTGATCTAGAATATATATACTTTATGGGGTCGGCCACGCCTCCTTCTGCCTGTTACGCACATTTCGCTTCTGACAAACCTAATAGACCCCTATACTCTTTTTTAGAGTACGGGGTCTAATAATTTAAAAATTCGCATTGTCAGCATTCGAACCTACAACCTCAGACAAACTCTATCAGTTGCACCACGCACCACTTTCAAGAATTCTCCGAATATCAGCATTTACATATTATTCATAAAAACACACATTCGTTTGAAATTATATGTATGCATGTATGTATGTATGTGTGTATTCGGTCTAAAAATATCAATGTTCCTTACATAGTTCCTTACAAGTACATGTTCATGAGTAATAGTGAATTCCTTTACATAAATTCTCTTCGGATTATGACTTATTAATTGGCAGAAAATTGTTATAGTAATAGATTACAAATCCCAGTCAGTAGCACTATTTAATAAAAAATACAAATTAATAAATGATCCGCCAAACAGTAATCAAAATCATTTTTTAACTTATTCAAATTCTGTATCTAAAGAATATTGCAATAGTCATGAGTGTTCGCACAACTTGAGAAAACCAATATTTATCGGTTAGATCATCTAAATGAAGAAGAAAAATCAAAATTAAAAAAATTATTAAATTCCTATCAGCATGTTCAACTCATAACTCCCCCATATAGTCCAAACCATATATTTATCGTCAAGCTTATGAGCAAGAATGGTCATTATGAATACATCGCTTGAAGGGTAATTCAAAAAAACCCAATTCCTAAAGCGTCCAAAGAAATTAAAGGTTTTCTCGTATTAACCGGATTTTATAGGAAAATTATACTCAGGACAACGGCCGTAAAAAAAGATTCAAAAATTGGTATGAAAATCCGAAATGCGTTGAAGCTTTCGAAAAATTAAAACAACTCATCTCCAATGATCCCATCTTAAAAATACCAGATTTTTTTTTTTTTTAAAAACAAAAACCAAATAAATAAAATAAAAAAAATTTAAAAAAAAAAAAAAAAAAAAAAAATAAAAAAAAAAAAAAAAAAAAAAAAATTTTTTTTTTTAAAAAAATATTTTTTTTTTTTTTTTTTTTTTTTATTTTTTAAATTTATAATTAAAATTAAACAACAAATTTTTTTTTTTATATAAAAAAAAAAAAAAATAAAAATTAAAATAAATGGAGGGGGAAATTTTATTTAAAATATTTTTATTTTAAAAAAAAAAAAAAAAAAGAAAAGAAAAATAAATTGGCGGTTTTTTTTTTACGCGTAAAAAAAGGGAAGGTTTTTTTGGAAAAAAAAAAAAAGGGGGTGAGGAAGACAATAACAACTTAATATTGTAATGGTCGTCATATAGTCAAAGAATTTCAAAGATGCAACCTATAGATACAAAACATGCAAAACGGTTGATCAATAGCAATAATTATCCAAAAGCTTTGATTTCGCTGCACATTATCCGAAAGCTTTATCCGAGAGCTTTGACCCAGTTCATAAGCTTGAGTTGCTGCATAAAAGCTTCTAAGCTGCGCACGCATGCTAATTATGTTGCTAAGCAGCGCAGCTAACTTTGTACATTGGTGAGAGAGCTTTGTATTTTTCATTGGAATTGGACGCTATAAATTCTAATTGGAGGCCAAAATCGTTCTTTTCCGCCTTTGAAGCCAGCCAAGTCAGTGCCAGTGTCGGTATTAAAGTTCGAAGTGTTGTATTAAAGGTTAGATTGGTGCAATCCAATCTGTAAGCTGCGTTGCAGTAATCCGCAGCCATCGACGTACTTGGACCTTAGGAGGCCCACAATTTAAGCATATTGAGTTTTGCTTAATAAAAGGTATGCCATCGATTGAATATTTCTTTAGCAAATATCAGTCATATTAATCGGTTTTTTCGTTTCTCAGCCGGGGGTTGAGCATAATACGTTCCCCCCTCCCGCATCATTGCTTTTGGCAATCAAAGCCTGATATTGCCAGCAATTGGTGCGGGCATAATTATTTCTTTGGAGTGCGTTATACGCGCACCATCTTTGTCTGTCTTGGATATCTGATGCGGAACCCGATCTTGGAGTACACAGTGACTCTGCCAGCCACTCCAAGGACAGGCTTGTCCCCTTTAAAGTGCCCTTTACCATCGTACCATCGATCGAAGCTCCAAGTGTCGTGCTAGTGCTTTAACCCAATAAAAAAAAAAAAAGAACAAGAAAGACAATCTAAACGAACCGCCTAAAGTTTGGCAATAACCCTAAACTGAAAAAAACTTACAATTGAACTGAAAACTGAAAATTTTGCATATATTGGTGCCACCTGTTAACGTAAAATTATAGAAAGAAACGAAAAGTAATTGAAAAACAAGATAATTAAAGTTAGTTGAATTGAATTTTGCTTGAAATGTTTGTCTAAAAAAAAAAAAAAAAAAAAAAAAAGAAAATTGGAAAAATTATAATTTATTATAAAATCAAATATGTTCTTTGCGCACCGAACCGTTCTGTAATATCGCATGTACATTTAAATACAACATACTAACCTAACCTGCTAAAGCAAACGACACCACCGATGGAAGGCCTTTCAACGTTGGAATTTTGTCATGTAAGTGCATAAAAACAATGATTTCAGTGAATCTGAAATACCTGTGGACTTAACCTAAGTCACCTTGCTAATCTTTTCCAATATTGAATACTAACTTACAAGCGATATTTTTGTACAGATATAAAAAGTAACAAAAAGAAAAAAAAAATAAAATGTAATGAAAACGATTCGAATTAACAGTGCACAAAGACAATTGAACGAAGAAAAAGTCTCTTTTAATCAAAAAAAAAAAAACAATTGTAAAAATTTAGGAAAAATATATCAATATACACAAAAAAAATGAAACTTATTATGCACCGATCAAATAAAAGAAAATTAAATGCCCTAAAGAAAGGAAACAAAAATATGTAGAGATTAGAAAGAACATAAAACAAACATTTCAAGATACATTCATTTTCCTGAAAAATTATTATAAAGCAACTATTCAGTGCACTTGAATTAAATCTATTGTAAACTTTTCGAAAAAAAAAAAATTGAATACGAATTAATGTCATAAACTAAAAACAAAACCTATATGTATGTACAAATAATTACGGTTGATATATATCGAAAACAAAAACGAAACAACACAATGAATTCTTAAGAGAAAAAAAATGTAATCTGAAAGAAATATGTCCACTAAAAAAACACACTGTCGATCAACGATGATAACGCTATAGAATTCACTTCCGAAGGCTCCCTTGTTGCTGATTTAAAATTAGTAATAAATTCCAAGATTATAATGTTTTACAAATCATTCTGTCTTTATTCTGTTCTGCGATGAATTGTATGATGTGTTAGATTTTTACGTTCCTGTGACTTGTTAACGTGATGGGGTAGAAAGCCTTTCTCTTTGGGGATCTTTCTCAACTGTCTTGGAAGGATCATGGTTGGGTAGGGTAGAGAATGCGAGTGTCAACTGACACCATAGACCTCGCCTCTTTTAGCAATAGGATGGGTTTTCCTTTTTAGACCCCGTACTCTAAAAAAGAGTATAGGGGTCTATTAGGTTTGTCAGAAGCGAAATGTGCGTAACAGGCAGAAGGAGGCGTGGCCGACCCCATAAAGTATATATATTCTAGATCAGCATCAACAGCCGAGTCGATATAGCAATGTCCGTCTGTCCGTCTGTCTGTCTGTCTGTCTGTCTGTCTGTCCGTCCGTCCGTATGAACACCTGGATCTTTTAAACTACAAAAGCTAGAGACACCAAATTTGGAATGAAAGTCCGTTATTTTCGCGAGCAGATTAAGTTTATTTCAAATTTTTGCCACGCCCCTTACCGCCCCCGCAATGAGCAAAAAACCAGACACACCTCGAAAAAAATTTAGTTTTAGGCCAATAACTCAGTAACTATGGCACTTAGGAACACCATTTCTGGTAAACAGGTTGCTAGTGAGTGCCCTTAATGCAATGCCATTAAAAATTTTGAGCTGCCACGCCCCCTTTTCTCATTGAGAGTTAACCAAACGTTTACGCTTTAATGCCATGTTTAAGGCATTTATTCATATAGTAGAGTGTTGTAATTCAACATTCGTATAGAGACATATAAAATCAAACTATTCTGAAAGTGGCATCAACATACTACCTTTAACAAAAGAGCTACTGCGTTAGAAAGTTTGTTATTTAACTGCAATATCACTTACGCGCGAGAGCGAGACAGAAACATACAAACACATGTTCGAACGTTTTTCGACAGCGCTGCCGGCAGATGTGGCGACAGCGCTGCCGGCAGACGCTGGCCGCGCCGAATACACACATACATACATACATGCATATCATATAATTTCAAACGAATGTGTTTGTTTGTATGAATAATATGTAAATGCTGATTTTCGGAGAATTCTTGAAAGTGGTGCGTGGTGCAACTGATAGAGTTTGTCTGAGGTTGTAGGTTCGAATGCTGACAAATGAAATTTATTTCGAATTTTTAAATTTTTAGACCCCGTACTCTAAAAAAGAGTATAGGGGTCTATTAGGTTTGTCAGAAGCGAAATGTGCGTAACAGGCAGAAGGAGGCGTGGCCGACCCCATAAAGTATATATATTCTTGATCAGCATCAACAGCCGAGTCGATATAGCAATGTCCGTCTGTCCGTCTGTCTGTCTGTTCGTCTGTCTGTCTGTCTGTCCGTCCGTATGAACACCTGGATCTTTTAAACTACAAAAGCTAGAGCCACCAAATTTAATAATGAAAGTCCGTTATTAACTTCCAGGCAGGTTAAGTTTATTTCAAATTTTTGCCACGCCCCATTACCGCCCCCGCAATGAGCAAAAAACCAGACACACCTCGAAAAAAATTTACTTTTAGGCCAATAACTCAGTAACTATGGCACTTAGGAACACCATTTCTGGTAAACAGGTTGCTAGTGACAGCCTTAATGCAATGCCATTAAAAATTTTTGAGCTGCCACGCCCCCTTTTCCCCACATAGTTAAAAAAACGTTTTCACTTTAATGCCGTTTTTAAGGCATTTATTCATATAGTAGGGTGTTTGTAATTCAACATTCGTATAGAGACATATAAAATCAAACTATTCTGAAAGGGGCATATCAACATACTACCTTTAACAAAAGAGCTACTGCGTTACAAAGTTTGATTATTTAACTGCAATATCAATCTACGCGCGAGAGCGAGACAGAAACATACAAACACATGTTCGAACGTTTTCGATGCTTGTGTGGCGACACCCGCGGTGGCGCAGCGCTGCCGGCAGACGCTGGCCGCGCCGAATACACACATACATACATACATGCATATATATAATTTCAAACGAATGTGTGTTTGTATGAATAATATGTAAATGCTGATTATCGGAGAATTCTTGAAAGTGGCGCGTGGTGCAACTGATAGAGTTGCGGCAATGCGAATTGTTAATATAATTATTTTTTTTAATTTCAATTCAAAATGTACATATAAAATTAAAATTTTTTAAATTTCATTCAAAAATTTAAATTTAAATTGAATACAATTGCGCACTTCTATGGGAGTACGGGGTCTTTTACAGTCGGCTCGATCGACTGTAGCCTTTCTTACTTGTTTTGTTTGGTCATGGTGATTTTTGCCATGTTTGGGAGTAGAGCTCCTCTTTTACTTTTGTAGGGATCCTAACTTAAAATTTATGTACCAAGGACGAGAAGTAGCAACGAACCCCCCCGCACTCCCGAATGAGCTAGGGAACCAGAGGATCCTGCCCCGCTACCGCTCTCGCCCGAACCTCGGACGATGTTGGTTTATTGTACGTCTTGAACGTCGTTCAAAATATAGATGGTCGAAGGTTACATAGATTTTTGGCGCCCAAAACGTGGGGCAGCTTAACATAACATCCATTTTAATGCTTAGCATTGAACATTAGTTATTAAATTTTCTTATTGATTGGGTATAGTTTTAGCTGTGTTATTGTTAACTTACTGAATTGCAGTTAGCTGCAACGTGAGTTAGTTTAACTGCCCTTTGAGTGATATTTACTTTATTTTTTTTTAAGGCTTATGCTGATGTTGAACTGATTGATTTGGTCGTTCTGCCGCATATAGTAATACAATGGTTTAAGTCTGTTAACAGGTTAACGATGCTGGAGATTCTAAGAAAGAATTCCATGCCGAACTTTCCATGCTGCACTTAACTAATTATAAATGAATGGGAAAAAAAAAAAATTATAAATAAAAAAGTAATAGAATATAGCGCTAAGATCAGCTATATAAGGATATGTTATGCTCCACACCCAGGCTCATTTTTGTTTTTCGTATGGTTTTTAGTATGTGGTATTTATTTTAATTGTCGTTGGTGAATCTGTCAGATACAATTGCAGAATACTGAATATTTGGCCCAGCTGCAATATCGGTACTGATTGTTCCTCGGAAAGATGTTGCTACCACAATCGAAATGATCCATAAAAGCTATCAAGTCATACCCTGTGGTTTTAATCGGATTGTTTGAGTAAAGTTGTAAAGTATGATAGAATTTTTGTCTGGAACTTGTGCATATGCCGAAAGTTGCGTATCCTTGCCGATTAATTATGTCGTATGAAACATTTTCTCATAATAATTCTATAGCCATTTTAGTATCAATAGCCCAATTTAAAAACCTTCCTATTGTTTTTAAAATCAAATAGCTTTCACCCCTTTATGTTAACATATAAGTCACACAAGGAATTTAAGAAAGTAATTTCTTTGTTTTTGAAAATAAAATAATGTCTCTAGTTTCTCGAAGTCCACCAAACTCTCAGTCAGTGGAGAAATCTACAAGCTTATGTCGAATTTGTCAGCAAGACATGAACAACACTCAGCAGTGTTATTGCACGCCTTGTACACATAACTTCCATAAACTTTGTTTGGAACAGTGGCTTGAACACCATTTAGAATGTCCTGAATGTAATGCAGAAATAAATCCTGCAAATATAAAATTGGTTATCGGCAACTGCTCGCCGGCTCCAAAGCAAACTGCTGCATCAGCAGCGCCATCAAGTTCAAGAATGGTTACCCGAAATTTATCCAAATCCTTGAACCAAAATCGTAACGTTATCATTCCTAATCCCCCTGAAAGGTCAATGGAAGGTAGTGATGTAGTGATTTCTGGGTTAGATGCAAGTCATAGTTCGAATCAAAATGCCAATGCTCCTCCCAGAAATAATAATACTCGTCGTAGAGGTAGGCCGATTCGATCTGCCAATGCTAGTCAATATCCTGTCGTGGATTACTCTGCTATTCAACAAATGATCGAACAAACCGTCACACGAGTTATATCGTCTTTGCAAATCAATTCTCGCCCTACAATAATTGAACAACGATCTTTCGCCCCAACTCCCGTTGCGTATTCGCCCAGTAGTTCGACGATTCACAACCGCAAAACGGCTGACATTATCCAAAAGTGGAATTTACACTTTGATGGATCCCCCGAAGGACTTGGAGTTGAAGAATTTGTTTACCGGGTCAAAATTCTAACTGAGGAAACTTTGGACAGCGATTTTATGGGCCTTTGTAAGCATTTGCATATCTTGTTTATTGGTAAAGCCCGAGATTGGTTTTGGAGATTTCACAAGCAAGTTGATCGTATTGTTTGGTCAGAATTTTGTGCTGCTCTTCGTCAGCAATATAAAGACTATCGTTCTGAGTTTATGAGTAAAGAACTAGTCAGAGCTCGAAAGCAAAAACTGGGAGAATCTTTTGTACAGTTTCATGACTCGGTAGCATCCTTGATAGACAAGTATGGTCTCAAAATCGAGGAAGGAGAGTTAGTCGAGATTTTACAAAATAACCTGTTGCCCGAAATGCGTCACAATTTGCTCTACCAATCTATCGGTTCGGTTGGTCAGTTACGTCGTTTAGTTCAAATGAGCGAAAACTTAACAAAGGATTTAAATTGTCGTCAGGAAACTTTTTCTCGTGCGAAGCCTGTCGCTCTTCGTCGTCAAGTATGCGAGTTAGAAAATGCCTGTCCTGAAGTAAATGTAGAGGATTATTCAGATTTATATGAATCCGAAATTGCCGATTTACAGAAAGCCCATGCAAACTTTACATGCTGGAATTGTGAAGAAAAAGGGCATATTTGGGAAAACTGTCTCCAAGATAGGAGAGTTTTTTGTTATGGATGTGGTACTCCCAATGTATATAAGCCACAGTGTACAAAATGTATCCGTAGGCAGACGGAAAACCGACAGAAGGGAGCATCCAACAACAGCCGGATGCCCCCAAAGATGTAGACACAGTGACAGAAAAAGTTTGTTTACAACATAGCACTGCTAAAAAGGGAACGTGTTCCAATCAACAAGGCACACCTAGAGTAGATTTACGTTTTCTTCGTCCTGAAGAAAAACTTGAAAAATATTTAGATGTAAGAAACAGAATATTTAATGAAGTAGGTTCTGTAAAAAATAAGCGTATTATGAGGTTGAAAAAGTATTATAGTAATATTAAGAAAAGTCGTAATTTGTTAGTTTCTACTATCTTTAGTGATCCCAAAGATATGCGCACCTATGCAGAAGTATCGTTTTTGGAATTTACCAAATTAGGTTTGTTAGATACTGGTGCAAATATAAGTTGTATAGGATCTACATTGGCACAAACCGATTTTTCTAATTGTCCTTTCTTTAAGCCTATCAAATCGAGGGCGAAAACTGCTGATGGTAATATTCAATCAGTAATTGGAATTTTAAAAATTGATATGAAATACCAATCTATTTCTAAACCCATGACATTGCATGTCATACCCACAATCAAGCAAGAATTAATTCTTGGCCATGATTTTTGGAAAATATTCGCTTTAGCTCCAAACGTCATTAATACTTTGGAGGTCGACACAAATAATATAGACCCAGATAAATATCCGTTAAGTAGCGCTCAATTGCAACAACTTAGCGCAGTAAAGCAACTGTTTCCAGATGCTGCTCAAAAATTGGGACGTACTGCTTTAATACGTCACCATATTGATGTAGGAGACGCTATGCCGGTTAAACAACGCTTTTATCCCGTAAGTCCAGCCGTAGAAAAACTATTGTATGCAGAAATCGATCGTATGTTAGATCTTGGTGTCATCGAGCCATCCACCAGCGCTTGGAGTTCTCCAATGAGGCTTGTTGTAAAACCAAATAAAGTTCGACTCTGTTTGGACGCACGAAAACTTAATGATGCAACCAAGAAAGATGCCTATCCACTGCCAAGCATCGATGGTATATTTTCTAGGTTGCCGAAGGCAAATATCATTTCAAAACTTGATCTGAAAGATGCTTATTGGCAGATTGAACTTTCTGAAGAATCAAAGCCGCTCACTGCATTTACTGTTCCAGGAAGGCCGCTTTATCAATTTAAGGTCATGCCATTTGGTCTGTGCAATGCACCCTCAACCATGTGTAGGCTAATTGATGAAATAATTCCGCCAGATCTTCGACACTGCGTATTTGGGTATCTAGATGATCTTTGTATAGTTTCAGAAGAATTTTCGACTCATCTATCGATATTGATTAGAATAGCCGAACAGTTAAGAAAAGCCAACTTGACGTTAAATGTCGCAAAAAGCCATTTTGCCGTTACTAAAGTTAACTATCTCGGTTATGTTATTGGTAGCGGAGGGATATGTACCGATCCTGATAAGGTTGCGTGTATTCAGAATTGGCCATCTCCAAGAAATCTTAAACAAGTAAGAGGTTTTTTAGGCGTTTGTGGTTGGTATCGTCGCTTTATAAATAATTTTGCTGATTTAGCTTGTCCAATAACCGATGTTTTGTCGTCCAAGAAAAAGTTTGTTTGGACACCGGAAGCTCAAGTGGCCATGGAAAAACTGAAGTCGGTCTTAACGTCTTCACCAGTGCTACAAAATCCCAATTTTGATGAAAAATTTTTTTTTGCATTGCGATGCCAGTGATTATGGAATTGGTGCCGTCTTAGTACAGCTGTCTCCCGAAAAGGAAGAGAAACCAGTCGCATTCATGTCCAAAAAACTGAGTAGAGCCCAACGAAACTATAGTGTTACAGAACGCGAATGTTTAGCGGTGATATTAGCAATTGAAAAGTTTCGTTGTTACTTAGAACTCCAGGAGTTCGAAGTTGTAACGGATCATTCGAGCCTTCTTTGGTTGATGAGACAACAAAATGTTTCAGGCCGCTTAGCCCGCTGGATTTTTCGGTTGCAGCAGTTTAAGTTTGCCATTTCGCACCGCAAAGGCAAAGAACACATAGTGCCAGACGCTTTATCTAGATTGCCAGAAAACGATATAGCATCTTTAGAGATGAGCCCTGTAATCGATTTGAAGTCCACTGCTTTTCAGGAGGAAAGTTATGAACACCTGAAAAACAAATTTCAGCAAAACAGTGCCAGATTTCCGGATATAAAAATTATTGACTCATACCTGTACATTCGTACTGAGCATTCGTCAGGAGACGAAGTACAAGAGAAATTGTCATGGAAACTTTGGGTGCCTGATCAACTTAAAGCCGACGTGCTGAAACAAGCGCATGATAGTCTGACGTCCGCCCATTCGGGTATGCAAAAGACAATTGAAAAATTGCGCAGAAATTTGTTCTGGCCTGGTTTAGCTAAAGATGTGCGAGACTATGTTCGAAACTGTGTTGTTTGTAAAGAGTCCAAAGCTCCAAACTATACACTTCGCCCTCCGATGGGATCTCAAAGTCCTACTTTTAGACCTTTCCAGAGATTATACATAGACTTGTTAGGACCGTATCCAAGGAGTAAGCAAGGTCATGTTGGATTGTTGATCGTGCTAGATCATTTTAGCAAATTTCATTGGCTGCAGCCTTTGAAAAAGTTCACCTCTGATGCTGTTAGAGAATTCTTGCTTAAACAGATTTTTCACAGCTTTGGTGTCCCCGAAACAATTGTTAGTGATAATGGAACACAATTTAAGGCTAACGAATTCAATGCTTTTTTGACAGAGCTAGGAATACGACATGTCTATACGGCTCTATATTCTCCACAAAGCAATGCTGCTGAGCGTGTAAATAGATCGTTACTAGCCGCGATTCGATCCTATTTAAAGCAAGATCAAACATATTGGGATGAAAATCTTACGAGTATATCTTGCTCATTACGATCCTCGTTGCACCAGTCGTTAGGTTGTTCACCTTATCGTGCTCTTTTTGGATTGGATATGATTACCCATGGTTCCGACTATAAACTCTTAAAGCAATTGTCCCTATTGGAAGAACCTCTAGTACCCCTATTTAGATCGGATAGCCTTGCTTTGTTAAGGAAGGACATCCAATCTAACATTAAAAAGGCTCATGAACGAAATGAACGACAATATAATTTGCGCTGTAAGCCAGTCTCCTTTACAGAAGGTCAAGAAGTTTTCCGCCGCAACTTTACACTCAGTAAATTTGCCCATAACTATAATGCTAAGCTTGCACCTCAATTTGTAAAGTGTAGAGTTAAAAAGAAACTAGGTAGTTCCTTTTATTTACTGGAGGATTTACAAGGTCGTGAAATTGGTACTTTCCATGCTAAAGATATAAAGCAATAAAACAATTTTAGAAAGCAAAGCGATTTCCCGCTAATATTCTGTCTAACGGTGGTATATTATCGGGTGGTGTAATGGTCGTCATATAGTCAAAGAATTTCAAAGATGCAACCTATAGATACAAAACATGCAAAACGGTTGATCAATAGCAATAATTATCCAAAAGCTTTGATTTCGCTGCACATTATCCGAAAGCTTTATCCGAGAGCTTTGACCCAGTTCTGCAACCGCAGCATAAGCTTGAGTTGCTGCATAAAAGCTTCTAAGCTGCGCACGCATGCTAATTATGTTGCTAAGCAGCGCAGCTAACTTTGCACATTGGTGAGAGAGCTTTGTATTTTTCATTGGAATTGGACGCTATAAATTCTAATTGGAGGCCAAAATCGTTCTTTTCCGCCTTTGAAGCCAGCCAAGTCAGTGCTAGTGTCGGTATTAAAGTTCGAAGTGTTGTATTAAAGGTTAGATTGGTGCAATCCAATCTGTAAGCTGCGTTGGAGTAATCCGCAGCCATCGACGTACTTGGACCTTAGGAGGCCCACAATTTAAGCATATTGAGTTTTGCTTAATAAAAGGTATGCCATCGATTGAATATTTCTTTAGCAAATATCAGTCATATTAATCGGTTTTTTCGTTTCTCAGCCGGGGGTTGAGCATAATACGTTCCCCCCTCCCGCATCATTGCTTTTGGCAATCAAAGCCTGATATTGCCAGCAATTGGTGCGGGCATAATTATTTCTTTGGAGTGCGTTATACGCGCACCATCATTGTCTGTCTTGGATATCTGATGCGGAACCCGATCTTGGAGTACACAGTGACTCTGCCAGCCACTCCAAGGACAGGCTTGTCCCCTTTAAAGTGCCCTTTACCATCGTACCATCGATCGAAGCTCCAAGTGTCGTGCTAGTGCTTTAACCCAATAAAAAAAAAAAAAAAGAACAAGAAAGACAATCTAAACGAACCGCCTAAAGTTTGGCAATAACCCTAAACTGAAAAAAAACTTACAATTGAACTGAAAACTGAAAATTTTGCATATATTGGTGCCACCTGTTAACGTAAAATTATAGAAAGAAACGAAAAGTAATTGAAAAACAAGATTAATTAAAGTTAGTTGAATTGAATTTTGCTTGAAATGTTTGTCTAAAAAAAAAAAAAAAAAAAAAAAAAAAAAAAAAATTGGAAAAATTATAATTTATTATAAAATCAAATGTGTTCTTTGCGCACCGAACCGTTCTGTAATATCGCATGTACATTTAAATACAACATACTAACCTAACCTGCTAAAGCAAACGACACCACCGATGGAAGGCCTTTCAACGTTGGAATTTTGTCATGTAAGTGCATAAAAACAATGATTTCAGTGAATCTGAAATACCTGTGGACTTAACCTAAGTCACCTTGCTAATCTTTTCCAATATTGAATACTAACTTACAAGCGATATTTTTGTACAGATATAAAAAGTAACAAAAAGAAAAAAAAATAAAATGTAATGAAAACGATTCGAATTAACAGTGCACAAAGACAATTGAACGAAGAAAAAGTCTCTTTTAATAAAAAAAAAAAAAAAACAAATGTAAAAATTTAGGAAAAATATATCAATATACACAAAAAAAATGAAACTTATTATGCACCGATCAAATAAAAGAAAATTAAATGCCCTAAAGAAAGGAAACAAAAATATGTAGAGATTAGAAAGAACATAAAACAAACATTTCAAGATACATTCATTTTCCTGAAAAATTATTATAAAGCAACTATTCAGTGCACTTGAATTAAATCTATTGTAAACTTTTCGAAAAAAAAAAAAAAAATTGAATACGAATTAATGTCATAAACTAAAAACAAAACCTATATGTATGTACAAATAATTACGGTTGATATATATCGAAAACAAAAACGAAACAACACAATGAATTCTTAAGAGAAAAAAAAATGTAATCTGAAAGAAATATGTCCACTAAAAAACACACTGTCGATCAACGATGATAACGCTATAGAATTCACTTCCGAAGGCTCCCTTGTTGCTGATTTAAAATTAGTAATAAATTCCAGATTATAATGTTTTACAAATCATTCTGTCTTATTTCTGTTCTGCGATGAATTGTATGATGTGTTAGATTTTTACGTTCCTGTGACTTGTTAACGTGATGGGGTAGAAAGCCTTTCTCTTTGGGGATCTTTCTCAACGTTCTTGGAAGGATCATGGTTGGGTAGGGTAGAGAATGCGAGTGTCAACTGACACCATAGACCTCGCCTCTTTTAGCAATAGGATGGGTTTTCCTTTTTTTGTTTGGTCATGGTGATTTTTGCCATATTTGGGAGTAGAGCTCCTCTTTTACTTTTGTAGGGATCCTAACTTAAAATTTATGTACCAAGGACGACAAGTAGCAACGAACCCCCCCGCACTCCCGAATGGAACCAGAGGATCCTCCCCTCTACCGCTCTCGCCCGAACCTCGGACGATGTTGGTTTATTGTACGTCTTGAACGTCGTTCAAAATATAGATGGTCGAAGGTTACAATATTTACAACCGAAAAACGCATAAACACATTTAAAAGCAAATAATATTTTCTAAAGGCATTCCAAACATAAAAAAAAACAAAATTACTTCAAACAAGTAAGAAGGGCTACAGTCGACCGAGCCGACTATAAAAGACCCCGTACTCTCATAGTAGTGCATATTTGTATTCAATTTGAATTGAAATTTAAAAAAAATAATTTAATAATTCGGATTGCCAGCATTCGAACCTACAACCTCAGACAAACTCTATCAGTTGCACCACGCGCCACTTTCAAGAATTCTCCGAATATCAGCATTTACATATTATTCACACAAACACACATTCGTTTTAAATTATATGTATGCATGTATGTATGTATGTGTGTATTCGGCGCGGCCAGCGTCTGTCGGCAGCGCTGTCGCCACACAAGCATCGAGAACGTTCGAACATGTGTTTGTATGTTTCTGTCTCGCTCTCGCGCGTAAGTGATATTGCAGTTAAATAACAAAGTAGTAGTAACGCAGTAGCTCGTTTGTTAAAAGTTGTATTTTGATGGCACTTTCAGAATAGTTTGATTTTATATGTCTCTATACTTATATTGAATTACAACACTCTACTATATGAATAAATGCCTTAAACATGGCATTAAAGCGTAAACGTTTGGTTAACTCTAATGAGAAAAGGGGGCGTGGCAGCTCAATATTTTTAATGGCATTGCATTAAGGCTGTCTCTAGCAACCTGTTTACCAGAAATGGTGTTCCTAAGTGCCATAGTTACTGAGTTATTGGCCTAAAACTACATTTTTTCGAGGTGTGTCTAGTTTTTTGCTCATTGCGGGGGCGGTAAGGGGCGTGGCAAAAATTTGAAATAAACTTAACCTGCCTGGGTTAATAACGGACTTTCATTATAAATTTGGTGGCTCAAGCTTTTCAAGTTTAAAAGATCCAGGTGTTCATACGGACGGACAGACAGACGGACAGACAGGCAGACGGACAGACGGACATTGCTATATCGACTCGGCTGTTGATGCTGATCAAGAATATATATACTTTATGGGGTCGGCCACGCCTCCTTCTGCCTGTTACGCACATTTCGCTTCTGACAAACTTAATAGACCCCTCTACACTTTTTTAGAGTACGGGGTCTAAAAATTAATTCACATCACATATGATAATATGACAATAGAAAAAGCCTAACAATACTTAATTGATCACTTTTGACCCAAGTCTAGTGTGTTTTTTATAGATTGTGATGCCGATTTTGAAATTATTCCAACCGCACACAAAGAAATTATCAACACTAGTAATAAAGTATATATATTCTAGATCAGCATCAACAGCCGAGTCGATATAGCAATGTCCGTCTGTCCGTCTGTCTGTCTGTCCGTCTGTCTGTCCGTCCGTATGAACATCTGGATCTTTTAAACTACAAAAGCTAGAGGCACCAAATTTATAATGAAAGTCCGTTATTAAGTCAGGCAGGTTAAGTTTATTTCAAATTTTTGCCAGGCCCCTTACCGCAATGAGCAAAAACCAGACCCACCTCGAAAAAAATATAGTTTTAGGCCAATAACTCAGTATCTATGGCACTTAGGAACACCATTTCTGGTAAACAGGTTGCTAGAAACAGCCCTAATGCAATGCCATTAAAAATTTTGAGCTGCCACGCCCCCTTTTCTCATTATAGTTAACCAAACGTTTACGCTTTAATGCCATGTTTAAGGCATTTATTCATATAGTAGAGTGTTGTAATTCAACATAAGTATAAAGACATATAAAATCAAAATATTCTGAAATGGCATCAAAATACTGCCTTTAACAAAAGAGCTACTGCGTTAGAAAGTTTGTTATTTAACTGCAATATCACTTACGCGCGAGAGCGAGACAGAAACATACAAACACATGTTCGAACGTTTTCGATGCTTGTGTGGCGACAGCGCTGCCGGCAGACGCTGGCCGCGCCGAATACACACATACATACATACATACATGCATATAATTTCAAACGAATGTGTGTTTGTATGAATAATATGTAAATGCTGATATTCGGAGAATTCTTGAAAGTGGCGCGTGGTGCAACTGATAGAGTTTGTCTGAGGTTGAAGGTTCGAATGCTGGCAGTGCGAATTGTTAAATTATGTTTTTTAAATTTCAATTCAAATTGAATACAAATGTGCACTACTATGAGAGTACGGGGTCTTTTATAGTCGGCTCGGTCGACTGTAGCCTTTCTTACTTGTTTTAACCGGGGAACATCAGGCGTAACAAATATTCTGTTATTCAGTTTGGCCGATTTAATATCAAAGTCTCATTCCGGTTGCCTATATTCTAACTACTTGTTCTCCCTCTCTTTTTTTCTTTTTTTCCTTTTTTTCTCTGTATTTATTGCGCTCCGCCCGAAAATTTTTTAACAAGCGAACAGAATTAACTCTACGAAAATTAATCTAATTTCACTCTGGTTTTTATTTTCTATTGATAAATATAAATGTAATCCGGTTGCGCACACCGGGAGGGTGGGTAAACCAGTTACTGTATACAGGTACTGTATACGTGCAGCCCACCTGTATTAGGGGTGAGTTTTACAAGCAGCCATACAGCTCGAATATCTGAGGACAAAACAAGTGTGCCAGTACCGATCATTTTCAATTGAGTCCGCTGTCAATCGTTGTTAACACATTTTATTGCCTTTCTTTACGAAGGTCAGTTGTGATCCTTTTGTATATCGGTCCCTTTTCTTTATCACTCATAAGTGTTCTAGGGTTAATGAGCATTTCCAAGTATCACGTCGTGAAGTCTGGTGGTCTGTGGGTTTTTTCTCATCAATGAGTTTATTGCCGGTTACACCAAAGCCGGCGCATATAAACAAGAATTCCTGGTTGCCTATATTCTAACTACTTTAAGGCATAAGCTGAGGCTAAGGCAATTAATTTTCGTTTGCTTAAATCTCTTTCTCTTAAAAACGGAGTCTAAACATATCTGAACATGTTGAATGTGTTACAGGTGTCTTCTGTTCAACCCCAAAATTAATTCTATATCCATGTCATTGATTTTATGACTACTGTCACATTTAACTAATTTTCCTTTTTTAACACTGAATACTAATTACCTTTCTTTTGCTCAAATCAGTTTCTTTTATAAATCGTGTCTTAACATGTTTGAACATGTTGAATGTCTTGCAGCTGTTCAAGATTCAACCCCAAATTTAGTTCTCGATCCACATGCTGAGTATGTCCCATGTCATTGATTTTATTACTACTGTCACATTTAATGTGTTTTCTATAATCTACAGAGAATACTAATCAAATTGATTTTGTAAAGATCCCCTCACCCCCATCCCTCTGCTGATGGACACGTCTGAACATGTTGAAGAAAGAATTAGTTTAGTATGCTTTGTGTCTACTATCCTTTTAGCCCCCATCCCCCCAAAAATTAGGTATCGATAGGCTCAACAGATACCCCTTGTCGGTGATTTAATTTCTCCGAACATTTTCTCAAAGTTTCCTTTTTTCCTTTAATGTATGTCACCTGCATAACAATTAAATACTAGGGTCAACCAATAATGATTTTCGGATACCTCTGAAAAACAACCCTGATTGAACTTGTTGACGAACCAATGGTATACAGCGTACCCCCCCCCCAAGAAATACTCAGTTTACTTTTAGTTATTTTCATTTATACTTTACTTTGCTTTCTTATTGCTAAAGTTATGCTTAGAAAGAACATGCTTTTTTAAACCGGATTTTGTAACATATAGTTTTTTATATAAACATAATTTACAAGGAAATTTATATTTTAGTTTTTCAAAACTAAATCGCGTGTAAATTTCCATAAAAAGCGGACGTATACCATTATATTCTTTAGTTCTTACAGTTTTCAGTCTAAGTGAACATTAAAGAGTTTAAAAATAAATAGCAACATGGTATGTATTAGTAACATATAATCATTTATAACTAAATAACGTTTACATTCTCAGGCTTTCTTCGAATCAATAAATGATGTGACAGGCCATGTAGGACAAGGATATACAAAAACTGGGAGCCTCACGATTTGTTATGAGTATACTATAACAGATTGTCAACTAAAGAAAACAGTCTACGGAGAGAAAATTGCTCTTTACATAACTGATGCCGACGCCAAACCCCTTTGGATTTTTTTACAAGAAGTTAAAGGACAACAATATTACTCATATAGTTTACAATGGGACGAAAAAAGACAGCTATAATACCCCCCATTTTCCCCCCATTATAAAAACTCCTAATCTTTCCCAACAAACCTCAGTTTCAAAACAACACTAAAGCAAGTAAAATGTTTTCAAAGCAAAATGAAATATTTTTAATTCAGTTCGAAGATATGATTTTCCATGAACACATGGAACGTCTGAAACAATTGAAGGCTCTTTTAAGCGACCTTGAACAACAGCAGGAAGTCAATTCTCAATTTGGAAAGCATTTTATCTCGTGCGTATGGTCGAACGATGACACCGAAGAAGGTCCAGACACCTGTCGCTGCTGTTTCGTTTCAAGTTATAAAGCAGAGGCTTTAAAGCTAATGATGAATTATTATAGGTTAAGAGATCGAATGTACTCAAATAAAAAAAACAATAACAATATGTAAATTATTTTGTTTTATTTATTTTTTTAAATAATTTCAGAACAAGCTTATCATTATAAATATAATCATTTTTCTTAAAGACATTTAAAAAACATTTTGTTGATTGTTTTTTACTCTTATAAATACTAAATAGGGTGCAATAATGTCCACAGGTATTTGAAAAGTAACCCTGGACTTGCTGTTTATTATATGTAAACCTTTTTGGAATTATTTTTTAATAGACTTAAAAAATATTTGTTTTGAGGATATTGACCATATGAATCAAACAACTCTGCATTTGAAGCATTTTTAAAATAAAATGCTACCCAGTGTGAACCAGGTTAGTCAGATGAGTCTGTATTCGCAATTATTATTATTGGATAAGTACGTATTTTAATAGGTAATTTATCAGATGGGAACACACCTTTAAATATATGTTTGGTGTTGCGCTTACTAAGCATAAGTTTTTCAATTTGTAATGTATTCATTTTTAAAGTAAAACTCTAATATTTCTATGTTTGTCAATATCAATCATGGAATCATATTCACAATATATAAGGCAGCTTCGGTAAGTGGTTCAGCAAATCGACCCTCAATACGAATTGTTCCTTGATTAATGAAATATGAACATACGGAAGAATTCGAATGATCTGCAGTTAAGTCAAACGCTAATATAAAACAGTTCTTATCAAACATTTCCTTAGTGATTTGCAACCCCCTATCAAAATGTTTTATACCATTTGCTCTAAATAGCATATTATATCCCCGAGAGCTCTGAATGTTTTCGGGGTTTGTAAAATCAAACTCTAGCGCTTGAGACGGTACTTGTACTCCATTAACTAAAAGATTAAATCGCTGTATTTTAAAATGTTCAAAGTTATATGGATCCAGTTCTCTATTACCTGAGTATGCTCGGTTTTTGACCATGCAAAATGAGATAAAATTAGGTAATTGTCCAATTACAACATTGTCAATTGAAAGTGTATTGTTACCTGGATATAGAGTAGAAGATTTAACTTCAACTTTATTATATGAATATAAAGCGTTTTTAGATTGCAATACGCGATGATGTGCTAACAAAATACTTGGATTGACTATAACATGATTCATAAAGAGTTGTGCTTCTAAAACTTTTAAAGTTGATTCAGTTTGAGTCACTATCAAACAAAATGCTGTTTTTCAATATTAAATGTTATTCTTAAATCAACATTATTTATTAGAAGCTTAGGTTGATTAAAAATATCTGCATGTACTTTTCCAAAGAGCTCCACCTTATTACTTCTTCGAAATATGTTTTTACAGGTAAAGTTTCGTCACCATAACATTTAATAAAACTCGCAAAAAATCCCTGGGTTGCTAAATGGCTTTCACTAGCATCACTTCCATAATTTAAAATAGTTTGTAAATAAGGCCGATAGTGGTAATTATTGTCGTTCTGAGAAACTAATGTGTTATTTAAATATACTTAGGAACTTCTAAAAAGAGAGTGTAATATATTGTTTACAACACTAACAGCATCATTTGTTATATTATTGTTGTCCTGATCCTTTAGCTGTACTACTAATCTTAAATATACGCTTGACATATCTCTGTATGATTCGCCATTTCCCAAACATACAAATTCAATTGAGCTGGCTCCATCCAATGATGCTATAGGATTGTATGTTACTTCTTCAGGCTCAAACAAATCCAGTTCACTTTTCATGCATTCAATGTGATTGGTCATCGTTTTGTAGAAAAAATATCTGCGATTTTCTTAAATATTTTTTTTGATTTAGATCGTTTTTTAATGTTTTTCTTTGTATGCACACTTGAATGTTTAGTTTTATAATGAGCTCTCCTAGAAGTAAAACGTTTCTTTTTATTCTTTCTACCTGAGCCTCCCTGAGACATTTTATATATTACTTTATTGGATAGATTTTGGAGTGCAATTTTGCTCTGTACTTGGATAATATTCTGTAGAGGTTTTCGTCCCAAGTCATTTAAGGCTACAGTCGACGTGCCGACTGTATAAGACCCCGTACTCCTTGTAGTGCGCATACAAAAATACTTACAAACTTAAAAGAAGAAGCAGTAGACTGATTCATATTATACTCTCTGCAAGAGTATATTGGGTTTGTGCAAAAGTATGTAACAGGCAGAAGGAGGCGTGGCAGACCCCATAAAGTATATATATTCTTGATCAGCATCACAAGCCGAGTCGATATAGCCATGTCCGTCTGTCCGTCTGTCCGTCTGTCTGTCTGTCTGTCTGTCCGTCTGTCTGTCTGTCTGTCCGTATGAACAAACAGATTTCAGAGATGGTAAGAGCTACAAGTTCGAGCTTGGTGTCAAACGATCAGATATTTAGTCAGTCAATACAAGAATCTTTTTTTTTCGATGCCACGCCCCATTCGCCCACAATAAGCAAAAAACTGGACACACCTCGGAAAAAATAGGTGTTTTCGGCAAATATCTCAGTAACTATGGCACCTAGGATCACCAATTTGGGTACGGAGGTTCCTAGCGACGGCATAGTTGCATTGCCATTTAAAATTTTGGACTGCCACGCCCCCTTTTCCCACATTTGATAAAAAAGGCTGGAACCTTCAATGCCGGGCTTGGCGAACTTGTTCGTATCGTACAGTATTGTAATTATATACTTCGTGTGGAGACTAACTATATTAAACTATACTGAAAGGCGCATTAAAATCGGACAATAAACAAGAAAACTAGAAGCGTTACAATATTGATAATTGAACGCAATATCAACCCATAGGTGCAAGCGAGATAGAAACACACAAGCACATGTTCGAACGTTTTCGCTGCCTGTGTGCCGGCAGCGCTGCCCGCGGTCGCTGGCTGCGCCGAATACACACATACATACATACATATTTCCATCATATACATATTGCCAAACGTATGTGTATTCGAATACAAACAAACAGATGTGTGTTTGATTATGCTTAAATTGTTTTTGTTTCAACGTGTTTTAATGCAAGTAATTCACATTGTAATATCTCGATACCGATTTTAATAATTTAATCGGGACAAGTGCAGAGAGTATTATACGGTCGGGGGCGCTCGACTGTACTTTTCTTTCTTGTTTTAAAATACAAATTTAAAAAAAGATAATAGTTTAAATTAAAATTTAAGAAAGTAAAAAAACAGTTACGCGCTAGCTGCAATCGAACCCGCGGTATCAGACACAGGATCCTCACATGTCGCCACTCTACCATATGCACCACACCTCAATTTGCAGGTACTGTTGATTATCTGCATTTACATTTAATAATGTTTTGTTATAAAAAAAGAAAAAGAAAACAAATGCCTGTCTGTGCTGAGGTTCGAACAGAAGACCTCATGTTTCCCTTATGCATGTCACATCACTTGGACCACAGCACTGTTGACAATCAGGATGGCTAAAGTAGATAAACATTGATTTACCACTTTTCTTCAAACACGTACATAAATTACAATTTTTAACATTTTTGACCAATTTGTTTCACATGTTGTAGTTGTCCGATTTGGACCAAATTTGGTGAAGTTAGTTTTAATAATTATGTACACATTCTGTGTGAGTTTGGTGCGATCACTTAGCAAATACTACATGTCTTCATACAATTTTTTTGTTTTTGACCGGTTTGTCCTATGGGAGCTATAAGCTATAGTTGTCCGATCTTGATGAAACTTGGTGAGGATAGTTATAGTAGTACCATACACCTACTGTATAAATTTGGTTACGATAGCTTTCATAGTTTCAAAGTTGTAGTGCAATGAAAACTGTTTTTAGACCCCGTACTCTAAAAGAGTATAGCGGTTTATTAGGTTTGTCAGAAGCGAAATGTGCGTAACAGGCAGAAGGAGGCGTGGCCGACCCCATAAAGTATATATATTCTAGATCAGCATCAACAGCCGTGTCGATATAGCAATGTCCGTCTGTCTGTCTGTCCGTCCGTCCGTATGAACACCTGGATCTTTTAAACTACAAGAGCTAGAGCCACCAAATTTGGAATGAAAGTCCGTCTATATTGCAGGCAGGTTAAGTTTATTTCAAATTTTTGCACGCCCCCTACCGCCCCCGCAAATTCTAAAAAACAGTTTTCATTGCACTACAACTGTGAAACTATGAAAGCTATCGTGACCGAATTTACACAGTAGGTGTATGGTACAACTATAACTATCCTCACCAAGATTCATCAGGATCGGACAACTATAGCTTGTAGCTCCCATAGGACAAATCGGTCAAAAACAAAAAATTTGTATGAAGACGTGTAGTATTTGCTAAGTGATCGCAACCAAACTCACACAGAATGTGTACATAATTATTAAAAGTAACTTCACCAAATTTGGTTCAAATCGGACAACTACAACATGTGAAACAAATTGGTCAAAAATGTTAGAAATTTTAATTTATGTCATGTTTGAAGAAAAGTAGTAAATCAATGTTTATCTACTTTAGCCGTCCTGATTGTCAACAGTGCTGTGGTCCAAGTGATGTGACATACATAAGAGAAACATGAGGTCTGCTGTTCGAACCCCAGCGCAGACAGGCATTTGTTTTCTTTTTCTATAACAACACATTATTAAATGTAAATGCAGATAATCAACAGTACCTGCAAATTGAGGTGTGGTGCATATGGTAGAGTGGCGACATGTGAGAATCCTCTGTCTGATACCGCGGGTTCGATTGCAGCTAGCGCGTAACTTTTTTTTTACTTTTTTAAATTTTAATTTAAACTATTATCTTTTTTAGACCCCGTACTCTAAACAAGAAAGAAAAGTACAGTCGAGCGCCCCCGACCGTATAATACTCTCTGCACTTGTCCCGATTAAATTATTAAAATCGGTATCGAGATATTACAATGTGAATTACTTGCATTAAAACACGTTGAAACAAAAACAATTTAAGCATAATCAAACACACATCTGTTTGTTTGTATTCGAATACACATACGTTTGGCAATATGTATATGATGGAAATATGTATGTATGTATGTGTGTATTCGGCGCAGCCAGCGACCGCGGGCAGCGCTGCCGGCACACAGGCAGCGAAAACGTTCGAACATGTGCTTGTGTGTTTCTATCTCGCTTGCACCTATGGGTTGATATTGCGTTCAATTATCAATATTGTAACGCTTCTAGTTTTCTTGTTTATTGTCCGATTTTAATGCGCCTTTCAGTATAGTTTAATATAGTTAGTCTCCACACGAAGTATATAATTACAATACTGTACGATACGAACAAGTTCGCCAAGCCCGGCATTGAAGGTTCCAGCCTTTTTTATCAAATGTGGGAAAAGGGGGCGTGGCAGTCCAAAATTTTAAATGGCAATGCAACTATGCCGTCGCTAGGAACCTCCGTACCCAAATTGGTGATCCTAGGTGCCATAGTTACTGAGATATTTGCCGAAAACACCTATTTTTTCCGAGGTGTGTCCAGTTTTTTGCTTATTGTGGGCGAATGGGGCGTGGCATCGAAAAAAAAAAATATTCTTGTATTGACTGACTAAATATCTGATCGTTTGACACCAAGCTCGAACTTGTAGCTCTTACCATCTCTGAAATCTGTTTGTTCATACGGACAGACAGACAGACAGACGGACAGACAGACAGACAGACAGACGGACAGACGGACAGACGGACATGGCTATATCGACTCGGCTTGTGATGCTGATCAAGAATATATATACTTTATGGGGTCTGCCACGCCTCCTTCTGCCTGTTACATACTTTTGCACAAACCCAATATACTCTTGCAGAGAGTATAAAAAGAGTATAGGGGTCTATTAGGTTTGTCAGAAGCGAAATGTGCGTAACAGGCAGAAGGAGGCGTGGCCGACCCCATAAAGTATATATATTCTAGATCAGCATCAACAGCCGAGTCGATATAGCAATGTCCGTCTGTCCGTCTGTCTGTCTGTCCGTCTGTCCGTCTGTCCGTCCGTCCGTATGAACACCTGGATCTTTTAAACTACAAAAGCTAGAGACACCAAATTTGGAATGAAAGTCCGTTATCTTCGCGAGCAGATCAAGTTTATTTCAAATTGTTGCCACGCCCCTTACCGCCCCCGCAATGAGCAAAAAACCAGACACACCTCGAAAAAAATTTACTTTTAGGACAATAACTCAGTAACTATGGCACTTAGGAACACCATTTCTGGTAAACAGGTTGCTAGTGACACCCTTAATGCAATGCCATTAAAAATTTTGAGCTGCCACGCCCCCTTTTCTCCTGAGAGTTAACCAAAAGTCCGTTATCTTCGCGAGCAGATCAAGTTTATTTCAAATTGTTGCCACGCCCCTTACCGCCCCCGCAATGAGCAAAAAACCAGACACACCTCGAAAAAAATTTACTTTTAGGACAATAACTCAGTAACTATGGCACTTAGGAACACCATTTCTGGTAAACAGGTTGCTAGTGACACCCTTAATGCAATGCCATTAAAAATTTTGAGCTGCCACGCCCCCTTTTCTCCTGAGAGTTAACCAAACGTTTTCACTTTAATGCCATGTTTAAGGCATTTATTCATATAGTAGAGTGTTGTAATTCAACATTCGTATAGAGACATATAAAATCAAACTATTCTGAAAGGGGCATCAACATACTACCTTTAACAAAAGAGCTACTGCGTTACAAAGTTTGTTATTTAACTGCAATATCACTTACGCGCGAGAGCGAGACAGAAACATACAAACACATGTTCGAACGTTTTCGATGCTTGTGTGGCGACAGCGCTGCCGGCAGACGCTGGCCGCGCCGAATACACACATACATACATACATGCATACATATAATTTCAAACGAATGTGTGTTTGTATGAATAATATGTAAATGCTATCGGAGAATTCTTGAAAGTGGCGCGTGGTGCAACTGATAGAGTTGCGGCAATGCGAATTGTTAATTTAATTTTTTTAATTTCAATTCAAAATGTACATATAAAATTAAAATTTTTAAATTTCATTCAAAAATTTAAATTTAAATTGAATACAATTGCGCACTTCTATGGGAGTACGGGGTCTTCTACAGTCGGCTCGATCGACTGTAGCCTTTCTTACTTGTTTTTTTAAATTTCAATTCAAATTGAATACAAAACGTACAGCGAAAACGTACGACCCCGTACTCCCATAGAAGTGCGCAATTGTATTCAATTTAAATTCAAATTTTCGAATGAAATTTAAAAATTTTAATTTTATTTGTACATTTTGAATTGAAATTTAAAAATAATTATATTAACAATTCGCATTGCCGCAACTCTATCAGTTGCACCACGCGCCACTTTCAAGAATTCTCCGATAATCAGCATTTACATATTATTCATACAAACACACATTCGTTTGAAATTATATATATGCATGTATGTATGTATGTGTGTATTCGGCGCGGCCAGCGTCTGACGGCAGCGCTGTCGCCACACAAGCATCGAAAACGTTCGAACATGTGTTTGTATGTTTCTGTCTCGCTCTCGCGCGTAAGTGATATTGCAGTTAAATAACAAACTTTGTAACGCAGTAGCTCTTTTGTTAAAGGGAGTATGTTAATGTCACTTTCAGAATAGTTTGATTTTATATGTCTCTATACGAATGTTGAATTACAACACCCTACTATATGAATAAATGCCTTAAAAACGGCATTAAAGCGTAAACGTTTTTTAGCTGATGTGGGGAAAAGGAGCGTGGCAGCTCAAAATTTTTAATGGCATTGCATTAAGGCTGCCTCTAGCAACCTGCTTACCAGAAATGGTGTTCCTAAGTGCCATAGTTACTGAGTTATTGACCTAAAAGTAAATTTTTTTTCGAGGTGTGTCTGGTTTTTTGCTCATTGCGGGGCGGTAAGGGGCGTGGCAAAAATTTGAAATAAACTTAACCTGCCTGGGTTAATAACGGACTTTCATTATTAAATTTGGTGGCTCTAGCTTTTGTAGTTTAAAAGATCCAGGTGTTCATACGGACGGACAGACAGACGGACAGACGGACAGACAGACAGACGGACAGACGGACATTGCTATATCGACTCGGCTGTTGCTGCTGATCAAGAATATATATACTTTATGGGGTCGGCCACGCCTCCTTCTGCCTGTTACGCACATTTCGCTTCTGGCAAACCTAATAGACCCCTATACTCTTTTTTAGAGTACGGGGTCTAAAAATAATTTAACAATTCGCATTGCCAGCATTCGAACCTACAACCTCAGACAAACTCTATCAGTTGCACCACGCGCCACTTTCAAGAATTCTCCCCGAATATCAGCATTTACATATTATTCATACAAACACACATTCGTTTGAAATTATATGTATGCATATATGTGTGTATTCGGCGCGGCCAGCGTCTGCCGGCAGCGCTGTCGCCACACAAGCATCGAGAACGTTCGAACATGTGTTTGTATGTTTCTGTCTCGCTCTCGCGCGTAAGTGATATTGCAGTTAAATAACAAACTTTGTAACGCAGTAGCTCTTTTGTAAAAGGTAGTATGTTGGTGCAACTTTCAGAATAGTTTGATTTTATATGTCTCTATACGAATGTTGAATTACAACACTCTACTATATGAATAAATGCCTTAAAAACGGCATTAAAGCGTAAAAGATTTTTAGCTGATGTGGGGAAAAGGGGCGTGGCAGCTCAAAATTTTTAATGGTATTGCATTAAGGCTGTCTCTAGCAACCTGCTTACCAGAAATGGTGTTCCTAAATGCCATAGTTACTGAGTTATTGGCCTAAAAGTAAATTTTTTTCGAGGTGTGTCTGGTTTTTTGCTCATTTGCTCATTTGAAATAAACTTGATCTGCTCGCGAAGATAACGGACTTTCATCCCAAATTTGGTGTCACTAGCTTTTGTAGCTTAAAAGATCCAGGTGTTCATACGGACGGACGGACAGACGGACCAGACAGACGGATAGACAGACAGACGGACATTGCTATATCGACTCGGCTGTTGATGCTGATCTAGAATATATATACTTTATGGTGTCGGCCACGGCTCCATCTGCCTGTTACGCACATTTCGCTTCTGACAAACCTAACAGACCCCTATACTCTTTTTTAGAGTACGGGGTCTAAATATTTGAACGAAAACGTAAAAGATCGTTTATCCTTTGGGTAAGATCAATTAACAAGTAACCATGGGGTTCTTCGGTTACTTCTTTATATATACGCATCAATTCACTAGCATTTTCAGGATAAATTTGTCGAGCCAAACAATGGAATTTAAGTTTATCTCTAGGGTTTTTAAAAACGACAATGTACTTTGTATTTAACGATATATCTCTAGTATGTGATGCTTTATGAAATATATTCTGAGTTACTACTATTACAGATAAGTTGCGATGGTGAGAGCCTTTTGTAAATAATTCACAAACACTTTTGTTAAATGCTCCCATCATTAGATCATCTAATACAATAAGGATAGGCTCGTTAAGATCATTTTCAATTGTTTCTGGTACACCTTTATGATATTCAAGTCCTGTAAAACTAGGTTTTGCGTGTTCTTCAGCATAACACCAAATGATCCTTTTTATATCTTTATTAATAAGTGTATTTTGATTGTTCAAAAGATTTTCCAGAAACGTTGTTTTTCCTGATCCAGAGGGTCCACATATAAGCATTGTAAATGGATGAATAAATTGTACAAACATTGTTGATTTATTTAGAAGAATTTGTTTTATTTGCCATATACTTCGTAATTTAAATTTTCCAATATTACAAAAAGCTTAAATAGATTATTAAGAGCACATCTAACTCCAAGTTTTTTATGTATTCGACAGTTAGTAAAGTAGTTTGGATTTCCACATCGATTACATTTGTTGCTAAGTACTTCTTTAAAAATTGTTTCTTTGCCTCTCCTCGGACAATTACTGTAGCGAAACTATTTAAAGGAGTTAGTATTTCACTTAGACTCAAATATGGAATGTCACCCTCAGACCAATCCAATCCATTTATATTTCTTTTTGTGGTGTGTTGAACATTCCTTATACAATCATCTAATTCTTTAACATGATATGGGGGTAGAAAATGAAAGAAGTTCGGTATAACAGAGCCCGCTTGCATAAATGCCAATTCCTTTACAAAGATTTGTCTATTATTTCCAACTATGTATTGGAAATCAACCAAAACAGCGGAATTTCTATCAATTTTGATCATTGTCGTTTGAAATTATATAAAATACTGGTTGAAGATACTATGATTTCACCGTTTATATAGCGCCACAGTTAGCATCTAACAGTTAGTTTGAAAAAGATACTCAGCCAAGATGGATACATTCCAGTTAAAAAGGACAAAGGACAATTTTGATCATTGTCGTTTGAATTTATATAAAATACTGGTTGAAGATACTATGATTTCACCGTTTATATAGCGCCACAGTTAGCATATAACAGTTAGTTTGAAAAAGATACTCAGCCAAGATGGATACATTCCAGTTAAAAAGGACAAAGGCTTTAAGAAAAACACAAGATCATGAAATTATTTTTGGCATTGAATATTATGTATATCACAATTTAAAATTAAAGTGTGGTTTTTCAACTAGTAGAAAATTTACCCCAATGATCTGGATGCAGCAAAACAAAAATAATTTCATTGCGTTTGATAAGGAGGACTGGATTCAACTGTTAACATATAAGGAATATATTCAACTTAAGCTTGACCAGTACGAGTTTTTAATGCCTGATACTATCATTGACCACCCTTTGCTTAGTTCAGTTAAATGTCATTTTAAATATAGAAAAGTCGATAAACAGTGTATAGTTACTTTAAACCAGAATGGTAACAAAATTGAATTTGACAGTGAATCTTGGCGTGCGCTTTTACGACTTGGTATTTTTTTAACCACATTTTTACGCTGGAACACAATTCTTAAAAAACAAATAACAAATATCTATTATAAACATATTATACCTAAGTGTGCCCAAATGAATAAATATGAAATACGACTTACAGATTTAGAAGCATCGTATGAGTCTGACGTTGAGATTGACTTAACTCGTTTGTGTTTTGAGATTTCAAAGAAGATGCGAAAAGAAATAAAAAACGACGTAACTCAATATAAACAGTTAGTATTATCAAAACACTCAGGATTGTAATAATAAACATAATGAGTAAATTACAGGTTGTAACATAAATTCATAAGCAGTCTAGAAAAAATTTTAGAAGGCGTAGTTTCATACAAAAAGGAATAAATGATACTTGGCAAATAGATTTAGTTGAAATGATTCCATTTCATAAACAAAATGGAGGTTATCGATATCTACTGACAGTGATTGATACTTTCTCAAAATATTCATATGCAGAGCCTGTGAAGAATAAATCAGCTACAGATATAGTTTTAGCAATTAAAAAAGTATTTGAAACTGCAAAGAAAATACTTAAAAATATTCAGAGTGATCAGGGTCAAGAATTTTTTAATAAGGAATTTCTTCAACTAATGAATAAATTGGAAATAAATCATTATCACACCTATACTCATTTAAAAGCCTCAATTTGTGAACGATTTAATAGAACCCTTAAGAATCTAATGTGGAAAATGTTTAGCTACCATGGAAATTACATTTGGGTGTCCAAGTTGCAGCAATTACTAAAAACTTACAACAATACATATCACCGTACTATAAAAATGAAACCCAGTGAAGTAGACAGAAAGAATGAAAAATTTATTTTAAAGTCGGTGTACAATCATCCTAAAATTTTTCCTAAACACAAATACTCTGATAACGATTTTGTTCGAATAAGTAAATATAAAGGTGTTTTCGCTAAACGATATGAACCAAATTGGACAACTGTAATATTTAGAATTATACAAATTCAATCAACAGATCCAGTCACTTATTTATTAAAAGATTATAAAAACGAACTCATAAAGGGTTCATTCTATGAAGAAGAACTTCAACGAGTTAGAGATAAAAACGCATACTTGATTGAAAAAATTATAAAATCTGGAAAAAATAAAGTTTTTGTTAAGTGGTTAGGCTTTGATGAGTCACATAATTCCTAGATTAATAAAAAAGATATAATTAAATAAAAGACTTTTTTTATTTTTTATTAATTCTTTAGAATATTTTTTTTATTAGTTATACATATTTACAAGCACTATATATATTTACAAGTGTTATATAATAAGTCTTATCTTTGAATAAAATGTTTTTACATATTTTACAAATTTTCTCTGTTCAAACTTATTTTACAATGCCCCCAAGCCAGTGTGCTTATTGAATTTGATGTTACAAATCTTTTGTCATCTTTATAATTAAATGAAATTTTATTAACAATTTCTGTAAATAGCTCATGGTCTCTACTTCTTATTACCCTCTGTTCACCATAATAAGTTTTTCGTTTTCGGATACATTCAATATAGTCCAAGTGGGAGAGTTTTTTAGCAACGCTTTCTTTGACACCTTTAATTTTCTTAATTTCTTTGTCGGTGGTCCCTTCACTGCTTTCTACCTTGTAGGAATAAGCTTTTGCTTTTAAGCCTGCAAAAGATTTCATAATTTTTCCTGCATTTTCATCTTTAAATAAACCTAACTCTTTATTGTTTGCTGGAATTATGTTATATGGATTCATAGAGTTATAATTAGAGGTATTAAAACGTTCTGGATTTCTTTTTATAAGGCTATATACATCTTCAACAGAGGATGTAATAAACGAATCAGTGTCCATATAAATAATCTTAGTCGAGGGACTTTTTATGCTTAATAAATTATAATAATAATCTTACATAAGCCATTTTGACAATTCTAAGACAGTTACTCCAATATAGATTGATTTATCATAATGAATGAGCGATGTTGTATGCTCAAGTGCTGCTAAGTCATTACCGAAAATGTTCATGCTATGGAAATTGTTCATTGCGACTAACTGTCTGATGCCAGGAGAATTTTGCTTGGAGTGGTAATCAGTAACTAGTCGTATTGAATGTCTTTTCTCTACGTTTTCCATAGTTTTGCCGTAAACGACATTATTCATCAACTTGAAAAAATTTTTTTGAAACTCATTTTTTGCTGATTTTTTATGAGAATTGTTCAAGTTAATGTATGGCTCAAGCCAACGTCGTTGCGTAAAAGACAAAACTCTATGAGTTTTTAATAATTTTAATCCTTGTTGCATGCAGAGTTGCAATTGCTTTAAATGAATAATGTAATTAGTTTTATTATTTAAGTCTGCAATTAATTTAATTTGTTTTCCTCCAGGTGGAACTTTATTTTCTGGACAGAATGGTAGACAATTATGTTTGTCATGAATCTCTTTATGATATTGCAAATCTACTTCTAAAATATAACCTACATCATCATCAACTGAAATATTTGCCAAAGAGAGTTTTGATATTTCATTTTCAGAAAGGAATTTAAAATTTTCTAATGGCAGCACTTGACACATTGCCCACCCATATAAATTGTTTGCATCTATATATGAAAGATAGTTTGTGTCAAGGTTAGGATTAAAATCTTTTTGATGAGGATTATTAGCAACTGAAATACGTTGACTACATTGTGTCAAACCGCCACGAACAGCTAATTTAAGAAAATTATAGGTGTCAGGGTCAGTAGTCAGCTCGAGTTTAACTTTGGTAAACTTAAGCATTGCATCCCAAGAGATTGAAGGAGCCGTTACGTAATTAATTGGGTCTAACTTATAAATTTTATGACAGATGGCTCTAAAATTTTCAAAAACATGAGACGGACAGACAGACGGACATGGCTATATCGACTCGGCTGTTGACGCTGATCAAGAATATATATACTTTATGTGGTCGGAAACGCTTCCTTCAGTGCGCTACAAACTTCGTGACAAAAACAATATACCCTCTGCAAGGGTATAATAATAAGTATGTGTTTTAATAGATTAAAAGCATAATGGTAATTTACCTTCGTAAGTCCACATTTCGTTTAGCTCGGGACTATATTTATGTGCAACGTAAAATGAAACTGCACAAGCGGTATGTTTTTGAGTCTTCGCAGTTGACGACATCTTTGGGTCATTTTGTGATCGATGAAAAGTTTATAAGACAGCTTCAATATCAGCGTAGATGGTTACCGGTGGAGAAAGTTTTTTATGACAGTTTTTGAAGCTGGCATATGAACCCACTTTAGGAAAAGTAGATACAACTTTACCGCAACTTTTGGTATGCATATTACTATTGCAAGTATACCATTGCAAACAGTTATGACAAAAGTCTCCTGGCGTATGCCTCTTAGTAAATTGTAGGCGTAATGCATTATCATTTCAGCCTCAGTGTATATACCCAGGAGTCTTATATGTTTTTCCCGTAGACTGTCTGCTCGAATTGTGGGTCCAACAATCATCTCTTGTTTCTTTCTGCTTCAGTCAATTTCGTATACATTTATACTAAATTGGGGATTTAGTTTTTCAAAAAGCTTAACCCCTTTTGAGTTGACTGGGAATTCTATATCCGAGAAGTTAAGTCGCTGCCCCCTATAAGTAATAACAGGAGCAGCGATGTTGCTTATGTTATAGCAAGAAGTGTTTTTGTCGTTATCATTGTAGGTGGCATTTTCAATGAACTCGTATTCTATTGATGCCAGTATGCACCATTTAAAACAAAAAACATCGTTGTTTTTAATATTGACGGTTGCATTCCTCTTTCTAATCGTTTCGGGCATTTCACAGTATCCTCCAGAAGGAATATGTTCCAGTTTAACTATTGTTAAATAACAAAAGTTAAATGATTGGATAGCCCATCCACTATCTTTTTCTTGGAACTCACTAGTTAATAAATTTAAATAATCGATTTTGTTTTCCAAAACATCATCAGCTGTTTCTAAATCATAGAGACACTGATATGATGTTACAAAATGCTTAGTTGATTCAATTAATTCTCCATCATCTGTTCGCTTTATAAATGTGCCATAAAGTTTAATCGAAATTTTTGTGCCGGTATATTTAGCTAAACAGAGTTCAATTATTTCGAAAATGTTTCTTTTTATTTGATTGTAAATATCACGAAGAATAACTACATTTTCATTTTCATTAAAAACACGATAAGTTTCAACAGGGAATTTGGTTTCTGTTAAAATTAATACTACATTAGTGTTTCTCACTATTTGAGCAACTTGCGCATTTTTATGCGTATCTGTGCGCAAGTGCATTTTATATGCATTTCTTTTAATTGAAACGTTGCATACTTGACAATGAATATCATCGCTTTTCATTTTCTTAGCGGGTTGATTTATTATAGCTCCTGCTCTTTTTAAGGCTCTGGCAGATGTAGTAGGTTCGACGTCTAAAGTTGATGTTGAAGAGGGACGACCACTCGAATCTTGGTTCCTTGACGCCTCCATCATTATTCTAAAAGCGTTTACAGGTCCGGTGCACTTGCTATAATGCACAACGAAAGCATCCACTCCGTCAAAAGCACGGTTGCACATATCACACACAATTTTGGAGCACATTTTTTAATAATTTTTTTTTTTTTTTTAGTTTTGTATGAAATTTTAACAACAAATGTTTTTTGTTAATAAATAAATGTTCGATTTTAAACAAAATAGTTTCCACTGACGAACGCGGGTAACTTAAAATTGTTAGCAATTTTATATTTAAAATTTTGAATTTGTTTATAGGAGATTACTGTTTTTGTTTAAAAAGAGTTCGAAAGATTTTAAAAACACGGTTATCGGTTCTGAACGTAGCACCAACTGAACTTCTACAGCAGGCGATTCTTACCTTTATACCATTGGTTCGTCAACAAGTTCAATTAGGGTTGTTTTTCAGAGGTATCCGAAAATCATTATTGGTTGACCCTAGTATTTAATTGTTATGCAGGTGACATACATTAAAGGAAACAAGTAAGAAAGGCTACAGTCGATCGAGTCGACTATAAAAGACCCCGTACTCTCATATTAGTGCACATTTGTATTAAATTTGAATTGAAATTAAAAACAAGAAAGAAAAGTACAGTCGAGCGCGCCCGACCGTATAATACTCTCTGCATTTGTCCCGATTAAATTATTAAAATCGGTATCGAGATATTACAATGTGAATTACTTGCATTAAAACACGTTGAAACAAAAACAATCTAAGCATAATTAAACACACATCTGTTTGTTTGTATTCGAATACACATACGTTTGGCAATATGTATATGATGCAAATATGTATGCATGTATGTGTGTATTCGGCGCAGCCAGCGACCGCGGGCAGCGCTGCCGACACACAGGCAGCGCTGCCGACACACAGGCAGCGAAAACGTTCGAACATGTGATTGTGTGTTTCTATCTCGCTTGCACCTATGAGTTCATATTGCGTTCAATTATCAATATTGTAACGCTTCTAGTTTTCTTGTTTATGGTCCGATTTTAATGCGCCTTTCAGTATAGTTTAATATAGTTAGTCTCCACACGAAGTATATAATTACAATACTGTACGATACGAACAAGTTAGCCAAACCCGGCATTGAAGGTTGCAGACTTTTTTATCAAATGTGGGAAAAGTGGGCGTGGCAGTCCAAAATTTTAAATGGCAATGCAACTATGCCGTCGCTACGAACCTCCCGTTCCAAAATTGGTGATCCTAGGTGCCATAGTTACTGAGATATTTGCCGAAAACACTAATTTTTTCCGAGGTGTGTCCAGTTTTTTGCTTATTGTGGGCGAATGGGGCGTGGCATCGAAAAAAAAAAAGATTCTTGTATTGACTGACTAAATATGTGATCGTTTGACACCAAGCTCGAACTTGTAGCTCTTACCATCTCTGAAATCTGTTTGTTCATACGGACAGACGGACAGACAGACAGACGGACGGACAGACAGACGGACAGACGGACAGACGGACATGGCTATATCGACTCGGCTTGTGATGCTGATCAAGAATATATATACTTTATGGGGTCTGCCACGCCTCCTTCTGCCTGTTACATACATTTGCACAAACCCAATATACTCTTGCAGAGAGTATAACAAGAAAGAAAAGTACAGTCGAGCGCGCCCGACCGTATAATACTCTCTGCATTTGTCCCGATTAAATCATTAAAATCGGTATCGAGATATTACAATGTGAATTACTTGCATTAAAACACGTTGAAACAAAAACAATCTAAGCATAATCAAACACACATCTGTTTGTTTGTATGCGAATACACATACGTTTGACAATATATGATGCAAATATGTATGTATGTGTGTATTCGGCGTAGCCAGCGACCGCGGGCAGCGCTGCCGACACACAGGCAGCGCTGCCGCCACACAAACAGCGAAAACGTTCGAACATGTGCTTGTGTGTTTCTATCTCGCTTGCACCTATGTGTTAATATTGCGTTCAATTATCAATATTGTAACGCTTCTAGTTTTCTTGTTTATAGTCCGATTTTAATGCGCCTTTCAGTATAGTTTAATATAGTTAGTCTCCACACGAACTATATAATTAAAATACTGTACGATACGAACAAGTTCGCCAAACCCGGCATTGAAGGTTCCAGCCTTTTTTATCAAATGTGCGAAAAGTGGGCGTGGCAGTCCAAAATTTTAAATGGCAATGCAACTATGCCGTCGCTACGAACCTCCCGTTCCAAAATTGGTGATCCTAGGTGCCATAGTTACTGAGATATTTGCCGAAAACACTAATTTTTTCCGAGGTGTGTCCAGTTTTTTGCTTATTGTGGGCGAATGGGGCGTGGCATCGAAAAAAAAAAAGATTCTTGTATTGACTGACTAAATATGTGATCGTTTGACACCAAGCTCGAACTTGTAGCTCTTACCATCTCTGAAATCTGTTTGTTCATACGGACAGACGGACAGACAGACAGACGGACAGACGGACAGACGGACATGGCTATATCGACTCGGCTTGTGATGCTGATCAAGAATATATATACTTTATGGGGTCTGCCACGCCTCCTTCTGCCTGTTACATACTTTTGCACAAACACAATATACTCTTGCAGAGAGTATAAAAAATAATTTAACAATTAGCATTGCCAGCATTCGAACCTACAACCTCAGACAAACTATCAGTTGCACCACGCGCCACTTTCAAGAATTCTCCGATAATCAGCATTTACATATTATTCATACAAACACACATTCGTTTGAAATTATTTGTATGCATATACGTATGTATGCATGTATGTATGTATGTGTGTATTCGGCGCGGCCAGCGTCTGCCGGCAGCGCTGTCGCCACACAAGCATCGAAAACGTTCGAACATGTGTTTGTATGTTTCTGTCTCTCTCTCACGCGTAAGTGATATTGCAGTTAAATAACAAACTTTGTAACGCAGTAGCTCTTTTGTTAAAAGTAGTACTTTGATGCCACTTTCAGAATAGTTTGATTTTATATGTCTCTATACTTGTGTTGAATTACAACACCCTACTATATGAATAAATGCCTTAAACATGGCATTAAAGCGTAAACGTTTGGTTACCTCTAATGAGAAAAGGAGGCGTGGCAGCTAAAAATTTTTAATGGCATTGCATTAAGGCTGTCTCTAGCAACCTGTTTACCAGAAATGGTGTTCCTAAGTGGCATAGTTACTGAGTTATTGGCCTAAAACTACATTTTTTTTCGAGGTGTGTCTGGTTTTTTGCTCATTGCGGGGGCGGTAAAGGGCGTGGCAAAAATTTTAAATAAGCCTATCGATACCTAATTTTTGGGGGGATGGGGGCTAAAAGGATAGTAGACAAAAAGCATACTAAACTAATTCTTTCTTCAACATGTTCAGACGTGTCCATCAGCAGAGGGATGGGGGTGAGGGGATCTTTACAAAATCAATTAGTATTCTCTGTAGATTATAGAAAACACATTAAATGTGACAGTAGTAATAAAATCAATGACATGGGACATACTCAGCATGTGGATCGAGAACTAAATTTGGGGTTGAATCTTGAACAGCTGCAAGACATTCAACATGTTCAAACACGTTAAGACACGATTTATAAAAGAAACTGATTTGAGCAAAAGAAAGGTAATTAGTATTCAGTGTTAAAAAAGGAAAATTAGTTAAATGTGACAGTAGTCATAAAATCAATGACATGGATATAGAATTAATTTTGGGGTTGAACAGAAGACACCTGTAACACATTCAACATGTTCAGATATGTTTAGACTCCGTTTTTAAGAGAAAGAGATTTAAGCAAACGAAAATTAATTGCCTTAGCCTCAGCTTATGCCTTAAAGTAGTTAGAATATAGGCAACCAGGAATTCTTGTTTGTATGCGCCGGCTTTGGTGTAACCGGCAATAAACTCATTGATGAGAAAAAACCCACAGACCACCAGACTTCACGACGTGATACTTGGAAATGCTCATTAACCCTAGAACACTTATGAGTGATAAAGAAAAGGGACCGATATACAAAAGGATCTCAACTGACCTTCGTAAAGAAAGGCAATAAAATGTGTTAACAACGATTGACAGCGGACTCAATTGAAAATGATCGGTACTGGCACACTTGTTTTGTCCTCAGATATTCGAGCTGTATGGCTGCTTGTAAAACTCACCCCTAATACAGGTGGGCTGCACGTATACAGTACCTGTATACAGTAACTGGTTTACCCACCCTCCCGGTGTGCACAACCGGATTACATTTATATTTATCAATAGAAAATAAAAAGCAGAGTGAAATTAGATTCATTTTAGTAGAGTTAATTCTGTTCGCTTGTTAAACAAGAAAGAAAAGTACAGTCGAGCGCGCCCGACCGTATAATACTCTCTGCATTTGTCCCGATTAAATTATTAAAATCGGTATCGAGATATTACAATGTGAATTACTTGCATTAAAACACGTTGAAACAAAAACAATCTAAGCATAATCAAACACACATCTGTTTGTTTGTATTCGAATACACATACGTTTGACAATATGTATATGAAGCAAATATGTATGTATGTATGTGTGTATTCGGCGCAGCCAGCGACCGCGGGCAGCGCTGCCGACACACAGGCAGCGAAAACGTTCGAAAATGTGCTTGTGTGTTTCTATCTCGCTTGCACCTATGGGTTGATATTGCGTTCAATTATCAATATTGTAACGCTTCTAGTTTTCTTGTTTATTGTCCGATTTTAATGCGCCTTTCAGTATAGTTTAATATAGTTAGTCTCCACACGTATTATATTAATTACAATACTGTACGATACGAACAAGTTCGCAAAACCCGGCATTGAAGGTTCCAGCCTTTTTTTATCAAATGTGGGAAAAGTGGGCGTGGCAGTCCAAAATTTTAAATGGCAATGCAACTATGCCGTCGCTACGAACCTCCCGTTCCAGAATTGGTGATCCTAGGTGCCATAGTTACTGAGATATTTGCCGAAAACACCAATTTTTTCCGAGGTGTGTCCAGTTTTTTGCTTATTGTGGGCGAATGGGGCGTGGCATCGAAAAAAAAAAAAGATTCTTGTATTGACTGACTAAATATCTGATCGTTTGACACCAAGCTCGAACTTGTAGCTCTTACCATCTCTGAAATCTGTTTGTTCATACGGACAGACAGACAGACAGACGGACAGACAGACAGACAGACAGACAGACAGACGGACAGACGGACAGACGGACATGGCTATATCGACTCGGCTTGTGATGCTGATCAAGAATATATATACTTTATGGGGTCTGCCACGCCTCCTTCTGCCTGTTACATACTTTTGCACAAACCCAATATACTCTTGCAGAGAGTATAAAAAGAGAGGGAGAACAAGTAGTTAGAATATAGGCAACCGGGATGAGACTCTGATATTAAATCGGCCAAACTGAATCACAGAATATTTGTTACGCCTGATGTTCGCCGGTTTAAAAAACTGGATCCTTACTATTTATGTAGGACACAAACCATATGTCAGTTTCTCTAATCTCCGCTAGATGTCGCTAACTATAAATTTTATTTTTGATCCCCAATGGATCCTCAAAATTTAGTTATGAAACCAGGAAACCAATTTTATTTTTGATCCCAAACGGATCCTCAAAATTTAGTTATGAAACCAGGAAACCAAACCAATTTTATTTTTGATCCCAAATGGATCCTCAAAATTTAGTTATGAAACCAGGAAACCACCCCAATTTTATTTTTGATCCCCAATGGATCCTCAAAATTTAGTTATGAAACCAGGAAACCACCGCAATTTTAATTTTGGACACAAACCATGGCGCTAATAAATTCCCAAATTTCCCTGTTTTTCTACTCACCGCTAGATGGCGATTTACCGCCGGAGGGGGAGGGAAATTCCCGGTTGCCTATATTCTAACTACTTGTTCTCCCTCTCTTTTTTTCTTTTTTTCCTTTTTTTCTCTCTCTTTTTTGCGCTCCGCCCGAAAATTTTTTAACAAGCGAACAGAAATAACTCTACGAAAATGAATCTAATTTCACTCTGCTTTTTATTTTCTATTGATAAATATAAATGTAATCCGGTTGCGCACACCGGTTGCGCACACCGGGAGGGTGTATACCCACCCTTAGTTACTGTATACAGATACTGTATACGTGCAGCCCACCTGTATTAGGGGTGAGTTTTACAAGCAGCCATACAGCTCGAATATCTGAGGACAAAACAAGTGTGCCAGTACCGATCATTTTCAATTGAGTCCGCTGTCAATCGTTGTTAACACATTTTATTGCCTTTCTTTACGAAGGTCAGTTGTGATCCTTTTGTATATCGGTCCCTTTTCTTTATCACTCATAAGTGTTCTAGGGTTAATGAGCATTTCCAAGTATCACGTCGTGAAGTCTGGTGGTCTGTGGTTTTTTTCTCATCAATGAGTTTATTGCCAGTTACACCAAAGCCGGCGCATACAAACAAGAATTCCTGGTTGCCTATATTCTAACTACTAAGGTCAAACCCATAAAACATGATGATATTGTAAAAATAGTATCACAGAATAATGCCCTTAAACATACAATTATAATAATTATTATCACTATATTCATAAACATATTCCTATACTTAAAATATGTATCTTAAAATCCCATAATATAAATCCGCTGTAATTTGTTGCTAGGATTTTAAGAAATAAAGTTAGTTCAATTTTTGTGCTCAACCTTACAAGTCTTGATGTCCATTTATTCAATCGTTTATCTTTTGGGTAAGATCAATTAATTCTTTATATATACGCATCAATTCACTAGGATTTTCAGAATAAATTTGTCAAGCCAAACAATGAAATTGAAGTTTACTTATCTCTATGGTTTTTAAAAACTTTGTATGTGGTGCTTTATGATATATTCATACTGATTATGTCTACATTATACATAACAATAGTACATAGAAGCCTAAACGTCGAATTCCACATAATTAGCTTTTCCCCAACAATAAACATTCCCAAGCTGCACTTGTAAACATTTTCGGCAATCGTAAACAAAGAGCATCCTAGCCGGAGTATCTCCCCCAATCGATCAGCAACGATCGAAAACCACTCGATCAGCATATTTTGGCTCACAAGCACAAGCTGAGAAATCGCACAATTCTTGGTTCCCAGCTTTTAGCGGTCACCCCCAAATTGTAAACATTTAAGTCCCTGTAAACAGAACTTTAATTATTATCTATTAAGCAGCTATCAGTTAGTATTAAGTTGATCATCAATAAAGCAAGTTGTCGTGAATTTAAAAATCTCGCTTCGTCTTTTGTATCAATGTTACCGCTAGAGTGTAAGTTTGATTAATATAGCTTATTTAACGCAAAAGTTTTTCATACTAATTCATATTTGGAGCGTATTTTTGACCGGTCGGCCCTCAATCTTGGTCAGTACATGTACTTCATAGACATGTACTTTCCGTGTAAGTTTGGTTCAGATAGCATAGCTAATAAAAAAGTTTTCTATAATAAAATATTCTACTATTACCTGTACATTTACGTTTATATGCAAATAAAACGACCTAAAGTGGGCGTGTCAAAAAACAAACAAACTGCTTGGGTATTGTATCTTTCATTTGCAACCCCTATCATCTTTCTAGTTCCTATAGTCTCTGAGATCATTTTGTTTATACAGACGGACGGACAGACAGACGGACAGACAGACAGACGGACAGACGGACATTGCTATATCGACAAGGCTGTTGATGCTGATCAAGAATACATATACTTAATGGGGTCGGCCACGCCTCCTTCTGCATGTTACGCACATTTCGCTTCTGACAAACCTAACAGACCCCTCTACTCTTTTTTAGAGTACGGGGTCTAAAAAGGCTATTTACCAAACTACGTGAAGCAAATTTAAAATTACAATTAGATAAATGCGAATTGTTGAAAAAAGAAACTGAATTCCTAGGATACATAATAACATAAGGAATATAATCAAAACCAGCAAAAATCTCTGCCATAGAATATTTTCCAGTACCAACAAGTAAGAAAGGCTACAGTCGACGTGCGGACTGTATAAGACGCCGTACTCCTTGTAGTGCGCATACAAACTTAAAAGAAGAAGCAGTAGACTGATTCATATTTTAAAATACAAATTTAAAAATAGATAATAGTTTAAATTAAAATTTAAAAAAGTAAAAAAAAGTTACGCGATAGCTAAAATCGAACCCGCGGTATCAGACACAGGATTCTCATATGTCACCACTCTACCATATGCCCCACACCTCAATTTGCAGGTACTGCTGATTATCTGCATTTACATACAGATGTATAATGTTTTGTTATAGAAAAAGAAAAAGAAAAGAAATGCCTGTCTGTGCTGGGTTCGAACCGCAGACCTTATGTTTCTCTAATGCATGTCACATCACTTGAACCACAGCACTGTTGACAATCAGGACGGCTAAAGTAGATAAACATTGATTTACCACTTTTCTTCAAACGCGTGTACATAAATTAAAATTTTTGACCAATTTGTTTCAAATGTTGTAGTTGTCCGATTTAGACCAAATTTGGTGAAGTTAGTTTTAATAATTATGTACACATTCTGTGTGAGTTTGGTTGCGATCACTTAGCAAATAAATTTTTTGTTTTTGACCGATTTGTCCTATGAGAGCTATAAACTATAGTTGTCCGATCTTGATGAAACTTGGTGAGGACAGTTATAGTTGTAACATACACCTACTGTGTAAATTTGGTTACGATAGCTTTCACAGTTTCAAAGTTGTAGTGCAATGAAAACTGTTTTTTACAATTTGCGGTAGGGGGCGTGGCAAAAATTCATTCCAAAGAAATAAAATCGTCATTCCTAATTTTGCACACGTTGTAAAGCCAATGACTTTAAAATTAAAGAAAGGTGTAACTATAAATATAAAAGAACCAAATTACATTTCTGCTTTTGAAAAATTAAACGTTCTTATAACGTCCGATCCAATATTAGTTTATCCAAAATCAACAAGTAAGAAAGGCTACAGTCGATCGAGCCGACTGTAAAAGACCCCGTACTCCCATAGAAGTGCGCAATTGTATTCAATTTAAATTCAAATTTTCGAATGAAATTTAAAAATTTTAATTTTATATGTACATTTTGAATTGAAATTTAAAAAAAATAAATTAACAATTCGCATTGCCGCAACTCTATCAGTTGCACCACGCGCCACTTTCAAGAATTCTCCGATAATCAGCATTTACATATTATTCATACAAACACACATTCGTTTGAAATTTTATGTATGCATGTATGTATGTATGTGTGTATTCGGCGCGGCCAGCGTCTGCCGGCAGCGCTGTCGCCACAGCGTCTGCCGGCAGCGCTGTCGCCACACAAGCATCGAAAACGTTCGAACATGTGTTTGTATGTTTCTGTCTCGCTCTCGCGCGTAAGTGATATTGCAGTTAAATAACAAACTTTGTAACGCAGTAGCTCTTTTGTTAAAGGTATTATGTTGATGCCCCTTTCAGAATAGTTTGATTTTATATGTCTCTATACGAATGTTGAATTACAACACTCTACTATATGAATAAATGCCTTAAAAACGGCATTAAAGCGTACAAGTTTTTTAGCTGATGTGGGGATCGACTGTAGCCTTTCTTACTTGTTTTTCTTTTAAATTTCGTATTAAAATTTTAATTGAAATTAAATATAAATGCGCACTACTATGGGAGTACGGGGTCTTTTACAGTCGGCTCGATCGACTGTAGCCTTTCTTACTTGTTTTTAATATTAAATGTTCTTCTTAAATCAACATTATTTTTAGAAGTTTAGTTTGATTAAAAATATCTCCATGTACTTTTCCAAAGAGCTCCACCTTATTACTTCTTCGAAATATGTTTTTTACAGGTAAAGTTTCGTCAACATAACATTTAATAAAACTTGCATCACTCCATAATTTAGTTGTAAATAAGATCGACAGTGGTAATTATTGTCGTTCTGAGAAAATAATGTGTTATTTAAATATACTGAGGAACTTCCAAACATAAAGTGTAATATATTGTTTGTTATATTGTTGTTGTCCTGACCTTTAGCTGTACTACTAATCTTAAATATACGCTTGACAGATCTCTATTATATTCGCCAATTCCCAAACATACAAATTCAATTGAGCTGACTCCATCCAATTGTAAGAGAGGCCCGAGTTAGAAGGCATGTAGGCGTTTAATAAACTATTATTTATTCAATAGTCAAAATTAAAAGAAAATAAAGGAAACTTGACGATCGGTGTACGTGCGTATTCACTGCCTTTGCTCAACATTATTCGTTCCGCTTCGTTCATCTGATTCATCTGAACAAGCTCTGGTCTGTAGAGTTGCCAGACGCTCACAGTCGGCTGTCCTGACTACTCGAGGCGTCCTCGCTCGAAAGTTGTGATGGAGAATTCAATTCATTCTCATCGTCGTCATCCGGTTCATCGTATTCGTCTGGCGGCAGTTGACACCAGGGCTTCAATTTGTCGGAATAGAATACAGTTTTATAATGGCGCTGCTTGCGTTGGGATTGTGGCAAGTCCTCAATAACATATCGATCCTTTGGCAGCACTTGCTTTACTACAAACGGTCCCTTATAACGAGGCTCCAATTTACGAGACGTACCGGTGCTATAAGGCTCATTTTCGGCTAGAACAAGATCACCCTCGTTGTATACTTTTGGTCTCGCATGTTTTGCATCAAAACGCAATTTGGCTTTAGCTCGTTGATCGTTTATTCGTCCGGCAGAGGTGTTACGTAGATCTTGTAGTTCGGCCTCGGTCAAAATCTGATGGCAATCATCCTGGAGTACTTGAATTAATTCTATTTGAAGGATATCCCTTGGTTCGAAGCCATAAAGAAGTTGGAACGGTGTGCAGCCCGTCGTTTTGTTGACCATAATATTAATGCTCCATTGAACTAGTCGAACTTTCTCGTCCCAGCGGCGTTCATGTTCAGTTACAGGCAACAACATACCCAAAATGATACGTTCGACGTGTCCATTGGCACGCGGAGTGCGTACAGCGTTTAAAATATGCTTGATTCGATTGTCGTCGCAAAATTTCTTGAAGTCCTTCGAAGTAAATGCGGTACCTCGATCGGTTACAATTCGTCCGGGCATACCCAAATAGCTCGTCATTTCTAACAATACGGCAATGACATGTTTGGTCGCTGTGCTCTTAACGGCTCTGACGATGGTGAATTTAGTAAACGCATCAACGATCACCAAAATATGCTCATTTTGTTTCGAACTTTTTGGAAACGGGCTCAACTGGTCGATGTATATGGTTCCAAACGGGATTGGTTTAGCGTCATCGTAATAGTAACTTCCTTCATGCTTGCCTCCTGGCTTTTTGGAGCACATGAAATCGCAAAGCTTTTGGCACGACCCACAGCAATTTGTCATGGTACTGTCTGAACAAGCGTCCGTTTTCGATTTTATGATCAGCTGCGTTCTTTGATTTACTCACTTTCATATCAGCAACAATTTGCTTAATGCTTTCATCCTGCAGTTGTATAGGAAATAACCGTGTCCAACTCACTCGCGTCTTCTACTGGTGCTCTACTTAGGGCATCCATGTGTTCCATCCGTGTAGGTGCTCGATGTAATATTTCGATGTCGAACTCTTAACCACCATCTAGCAATCCTTGGAATTAACTCTCGCTTTTCAATCGTGGTCCGAAGCGCACTACAATCGGTGACAACACTTAATTTCTTGCCGTAGATGTAGTATTTAAATCTTTCCAATGACTCGACGACAGCTAACGCTTCAAGCTCGTAGCTATGGAACTTTTTCTCATGTTCGGTAGTAGATCTGCTAAAATATCCAACGGGCCTCCATTGGTCATCTTCTCGTTGCATGAGGACACCTGCAAGTCCGATTGAACTGGCGTCCGTATGAAGCTGATGTTCGGCATTAAGGCGATAACCAACAATTACTGGTTTTGACGACAATTTTTGTTTTAGCTCGTTGAATGCGTGTCCTGTGATGTTTCCCATTTAAAGATTTTGGCTTTTCGCAGCAATTGACGGAGCGGTGCGGAGATTATTGGGTATCCAGCAATAAATTTGCGGAAGTAGCCACTCAGGCCAAAGAACCTACGCACATCGGTAACGTTTGCTGGTCGTGGAAATAGTCGTATCGCATTTGCTTTTATTTCTCCTGGACTAATGCCTAGAGAATGTAACTCGTGACCAAGGAATGATATTGTTTCCTTAAAAAGTTCACACTTATCTGTGTTCAGCGTAACTCCACACGACCGTAGCGCTTCCAGGACTCGTTCCAGCTTCTCGTACATTTCGTTCAATGAATTACTGCTGATTAGAATATCGTCCATGTAATGTAACATATCATTTTTATTGACACGGGCTTGAATTTCTGCCATTAGACGATTAAAAACAGCAGGAGCGTTCTTCAAGCCGAAGGGCATTCGTTTAAATTCAAACAAGCCTTAAGTCGTAATGAAAGCTGTATATTATTGACTTTCTGGTGACATAGCAATTTGGTAGTATCCGCTATTTAAGTCTAGAGACGAAAAGTATTTATATTGCTTCGCTTTCTGAAGACGTTCTTCGATGTTCGGAATTGGAAAATTTTCTTTTTTAATGAGTTTGTTAAGTCGACGATAATCGATACACAGGCGATCACTTCCATTATTTTTCTTTATGAGTACGACTGGGCTAGCATAATTAGATGTGGATTTGGTGATAATATCCCGGTCGAGTAGTTCGTTTACTATGCGATTCACTACATCTTGCTTTGGTTGACTAACGCGGTATGCTGAATCAGTAACGACTTTATTGTCCTCCAGTTCGATCTTAGCTTCAACGACATTTGTCTTGCCTATTCCTTGCAAACCCGTAGCGAAAACATCATCGTACTTCTCCAATAGTGTTAACATTAGAGCTTTATCAGTTTCTGTGCTGAGATTACATAAAAGGGAGAGATTACATGAATTTATCCATACGTTGTTCACTCGTTTGCTGCTGCACTCGTTTGCTTTGAAAATCAAGTCGTCCGTTGTCCAACGTGAAACGCAAGCTGGGATTTACAAGCACATCCTGACCAAGAAGAAAGTCCTCGTTTATGATCTCATCATCGACGATATAAACTTGAGTAGGGACGGAAACATTGTCAATCACAATATTTAAGATGATGGATTCTTTCAGAATACGAACTCCACCACAAATTGCTTTTATTTGCATTAGACATTTGCTTCGTTCAACGTTGATCCTTTTAGCAACAGACTGGCGCACCATACTGCACTGACTCCCAGTATCAATGAAAGCAATGTATCGAATCGAATTGATCTCAATCACTTTGCTAAAACAATCATCTCGATTTGCTGCTCCGAGGCGACGAGTATTGACATCGTTTGGTTTACAATTCGTTCCGGCCGGGTGAATTTTGTTGCAGGCTGCGCAACGTTGGCGTTCCTGTGGATGTGGGCAATTGATCAAAATGTGCCCGACAGCGTCGCAGTTATAACATTTGACTTGCTTTTTCATATCCACTTTGAGTGAATCGTCTCGTTTTGATTTTAGATCATCCTTCTTGCATTCTGATTCAGGCTTTGAATCACGTAATCCTTGACGATTTGCGAAAAAGTTCTCCGCTGCATCTCGCATCTCCTTAACGGTAGAAAATGTGAACACAGAAATGCACTGTTGAAACTCTCGATGTTTAAGGCCAGTTCGTATATAACGTATTATTGCTGCCTCGCTTATACCAAATCGATTTCCTAAAGCTGTCATTCGGAAGCAATATTCCCTTATGGTTTCTTTCGGACGACGTACTGCAGCGGCCATGGCATAATGTTTCTCTGCTTCATCTGGAGTCGATCCAAATTCATCGCGTAAAGCATCAGAAAAATCCTTCCACGTTGTGTGCAGAACAGGTTAGGCATCAAGCCACATTTTCGCAGCACCTTTAAGACAGGAATTGATGGCGATCAACAAATACTTATCTTCCCATTGGTAAGCTGCAACAACTTTATTGACTCGATCAATAAATTGGTCCACATTGATCCCTTCAGCGTTTGTTGGATCGAATTCAGGCAATGTTCCGGCTATTTCTTTCACAGACACGTGGCGTGTGCCGATGTTTGAGTTTGATGACGGGTTGGGGACGGAAACGTTTCACGTTCACTCTCGCTGGCGTTTCTGACATTCGACTGAGCGGTCCCATTGGATACGTTTTGTGCTTCTAATACCTGCATTAACAACCCACGTAGTTGGTTAACACTTTCCTTAAGATCAGCCAATTCCGTTGCTTGATCTTCGTTGAGCGGCATTTCGATATCTTCGGATTCCTCGTGTTCGATAAGGCGTTGCATTAACTGACTTCGTGACCCAGTTGTAGATAATTGTCGTTGGCGAAGAAGGTACTTTAACTCGTCTACCTTCAGATCACCTATCCTTCGTAATTCGTTGATCATTGCGTATTCTCGAATTGCGTTGATTGAATGGATATAAGATAAACGTTTTATATATCCACCAAGCGCATTTTATTTCATCATCTTTAATTTTTCAAGTTCCTCCATTCCATACGTTCGTTCTCTTGTACATTTTTTCGGCGAGTATCTCTTGACGTGCGAAAGAAAGGGACGGATATAGCGTTCCACGAATTTCACAACTTTGGCAAATTGTCTGCTGCATGTCTAAATTTCAATTGTCGGCGAATTAATGTTTTTAGACCCCGTACTCTAAAAAAGAGTAGAGGGGTCTATTAGGTTTGTCAGAAGCGAAATGTGCGTAACAGGCAGAAGGAGGCGTGGCCGACCCCATAAAGTATATATATTCTTGATCAGCATCAACAGCCGAGTCGATATAGCAATGTCCGTCTGTCCGTCTGTCTGTCTGTCCGTCTGTCTGTCCGTCCGTATGAACACCTGGATCTTTTAAACTACAAAAGCTAGAGCCACCAAATTTATAATGAAAGTCCGTTATTAACCCAGGCAGGTTAAGTTTATTTCAAATTTTTGCCACGCCCCTTACCGCCCCCGCAATGAGCAAAAAACCAGACACACCTCGAAAAAAAATTTAGTTTTAGGCCAATAACTCAGTAACTATGGCACTTAGGAACACCATTTCTGGTAAACAGGTTGCTAGAGAGTGCCTTAATGCAATGCCATTAAAAATTTTGAGCTGCCACGCCCCTTTTCTCATTAGAGTTAACCAAACGTTTACGCTTTAATGCCGTTTTTAAGGCATTTATTCATATAGTAGGGTGTTGTAATTCAACATTCGTATAGAGACATATAAAATCAAACTATTCTGAAAGTGACATCAACATACTCCCTTTAACAAAAGAGCTACTGCGTTACAAAGTTTGTTATTTAACTGCAATATCACTTACGCGCGAGAGCGAGACAGAAACATACAAACACATGTTCGAACGTTTTCGATGCTTGTGTGGCGACAGCGCTGCCGGCAGACGCTGGCCGCGCCGAATACACACATACATACATACATGCATATATATAATTTCAAACGAATGTGTATTTGTATGAATAATATGTAAATGCTGATTATCGGAGAATTCTTGAAAGTGGCGCGTGGTGCAACTGATAGAGTTGCGGCAATGCGAATTGTTAATATAATTATTTTTAAATTTCAATTCAAAATGTACATATAAAATTAAAATTTTTAAATTTCATTTGAAAATTTGAATTTAAATTGAGTACGGAGTATGGAGTACGGGGTCTTTTACAGTCGGCTCGATCGACTGTAGCCTTTCTTACTTGTTATCTATTATTTATCTCACTTCTGAACTGTAAGAGATGCCCGAGTTAGAAGGCTTGTAGGCGTTTAATAAAGTACATTAATTATTTATTCAATAGTCAAAATTAAAAGAAAATAAAGGAAACTTGACGATCGGTGTACGTGCGTATTCACTGCCGTTGCTCAACATTATTCGTTCCGCTTCGTTCATCTGATTCATCTGAACAAGCTCTGGTCTGTAGAGTTGCCAGAAGCTCACACAATGATGCTATAGGATTGTATGTTACTTCTTCAGTGCGTAAAATACTGCTTTGTGTCGGATGTGGCTCAAACAAATCCAGTTCACTTTTCATGCATTCAATGTGATTGGTTATCGTTTTGTAAAAAAAAATATCTGCGATTTTCATAAATTTTTTTTTTTCGATTTAGATCGTTTTTTAATCTTTTTCTTTTTATGCAGACTTGAATGTTTAGATTTATAATGAGCTCTCCTAGAAGTAAAACGCTTTTTTTTTATTCTTTCTATCTGAGCCTCACTAAGTCGTTTTATTTATTATATTATTGGCTAGATGGTGAAGTGCAATTTTGCCCTGTTCTTGGATAATATTCTGTAGAGGTTTTTGTCCCAAGTAACTTATGACTGCTTTCCCTGATTCAACTGCTTGATTTGAACGGCGTTTAGTCCACTTAGAAAAAGTGGTTTAATGTACTTAAAAAGTCCACTAAAAAAATTTCCAATACCCCTTCATCTTGGTAAAGTTTCTCCGTCCCAGTTAATATCTTAATGAAAAATGTATTAACTAAGTTGCATTATTTATAGCATACAAAGTTTCTGTCTAAAATGCAACGTTATGTATATGGGAGTGGCACCTTATATCCTCTTGAGTCAGAAATTAAAATTGATGTCTCTTACTTCACAATTCTCAACGGGATAGTACTCAATGTTTTTGAATTGAATCATTTTCAATATGCATAATTATGTCAGTATAAACAAATATTATACCCTTTGACATACTTAATATTGTCCGTATCTTGTCCGTTACTTCATGGTGGGGAAGATCGTTTAAATATAGTTCAGATATTCCAACTTCCCACTTTTCAACTATATTTTGTGAGAAACTCAAAATGTTTGTAAACGCACAATATACATTATCCGGAAAAACATTTTAAGAATTGTTGCTAAATAAAGTAACATAAAATTACTCTAAGTTTATCATTTTCAAAAGTTGAAATCCAGTTAATTTTATTTTTTATTTTTTTATTTTTTTTCAATTTAATATGGTTTGGCTCTATTCATTGATCTTGTGCTAATTCTTGATTTAATCCCAGATTTTCTGCTTGTCGAGATGATCGTCTTAGTTTTTCCCTTCCTGCAATGTAAATGAGGTTTCTTAAATTGACTTCTGATTGGACAATACGATTATTTGTTCTCTTTTTTTCTGGTGACTTAATTTGACATTCAAATTATCTCTGAAAAATCGAAAACTAATTAAATTAAAACAAATTGCAAGTTCTTAAACATTACAATTTATTTGTGTGGCTAATGCGAGACGAAAATACGAACTGCCTGCCGCTCGCGACAGCTGCATTGCCGAATACAAATCAAACTTACATGCTAGCTTAAGTATAAGAGTTTTCATGCGTATATTACTGGACAATTCAATAATCTCCGTAATTAAAGCTTATCCTAACAATTCATGTTTTCTCATTGTTTTAACTATTGTGATGATCCAACATTCCGGGCACCTTGAAGGAATTGCCTTCAATCCCTTGGTAGCCCTGGCAGCATTAGCGCCGGCCGCCGGCTGATCTGCCGCATGCCCAGTCCTCCGACGAGAGGGCCGCTTTGAACTGAAGGCTGCTTTGCTTCCTTCGAAATGAGTCCTGGAACTCCTTCACAAGGTTCCTCACGAAAATGTGGCTCCTTCTCCAAGTATCGCCGGACTGGCTTGCAACGTCGAGCGAATAAGATGTACGCTGTTAAAATGAGAGGTTTAGTGGATCTTGCTGTAAACTCAATGTGAACAGCATTTGATGCAAAACACACGACCACCGCTGTATACACTTTTGGAGGGACTCGTCCTCTTATCTTTACCAGCACATCTGTGGCACCGCACAACTCTATACCTAGATGCATCAAAGAGATTCGTCTTTCAAAATCGTCCGACTTTTGACTGTATATAGTCAGCGATTGCAATCTTACTAAGCTAGATAGGCAAACGAGTACTGAGTATTCTTTAAACCCTTGAGGTTAATGTCTTTTTACCTTGCAACAAAGCCAAACGAGTTTCTGAATCCCAAACACCTCTTGACGACAAATCGGCTGGATTTGATGATGTCAGTCCATGTCTCAAAGATACATTATTGGCCATCTCTTGGAGGCCTGCAACTCTATTGGCTACAAATGTTGCAAGTAATGAAGGGGAAGTAAATGTACAATGTAGTGCGGTTTCTGAATCATTCGAGAAACTCTCGATTCGACATCGGTCCAACGCGAATATTTGGGCTAAAATATACGCGAAAGATTCTAACAATGTTTTTCTCTTGGTGGGACTTAGTTTGGCGAAGCTATCAACCAATTGATACCGAAAAGTATCCAAACTTGGTGTCCACCTTAAGCCAAGCGTTTTTGTCGAATCGGCATCATTGGAAATCCAAAGTTTTTCATTTCCGCCTTCTTCTAATACGTTATAATGGTTTAAAACCCATTTTGCCAATGGAAAATTGACCGTGATATCTGCCGTGAGGGCAGTTCGGTTCAGACGGAACCTACAAAATGAACCAATTTGATCCCTCTGAACCGCAGGTCCCACCAGTAATTCCTTGAGAGAGTATGACGACGTTTTCTTACACGACACGTCCACTACTACTCGAAGTTTGGTGGAATTGCTTTCAGGTCTCAGGACGCACTGGTGTGAAAAAGTGTTACGTGGTCCTGGTGGAACTTCTGTATCTATCAACATGCGACCAAGGTCAAGATTTACGTTCATACGTACATCCCCGAGTTCCCAGATCATGGGAACAACTTGTCTTTTGACAATTTGTGACGAACCCAGCACTTTGGGATCAGTCGTGACTGACAAATTGACACCAAAGTGCCCAGTCGTCAATTTTTGAGCGCTGTCCCGAGAGCTTTGTTTGCAAACGATGTGCTCCGCAGAATAATTTGCCGAAACACTTTTCTCTGGGACAGCTTCGACCCCACAGTGTCGATCTACACTGTCTTCAAAACGAACATCTTTTCTATGTTGCATCACTGAGCAACATATTGGGCTTTTGGTAAACATTTTCTTGCACCGCCCTGATGCCACCCAACCAAACAACGTCCTTTGTAGTAACGGACCACCCTTCGCCAAGCGAATTTGTCCGTTACGAAGCATTTCAAAAAAGGAGTCGGCTCCCAGAAGTATATCTATTTTCTGGGGTTTGTGGAACTCAGGGTCAGCCAGTTCAACATTTGCTGCGATCTTCCACCTATTGATGGGAAGATCACAATCTGGCTGCCTGCTACAAATCGATTTCAGCACCCAAAACTCGGCGCTGAACTGATGTCTCGATACACGAGACGAAACTATTGTCGAGACTTTGCCTTTTGCAGTCAATCTCGACTGTCCAACCGACTTGACGGTTAAACATTTGTTTTTGCGTTGAAGGCGTAAGGCTTCAGCGAGGTCTTCCGTCATGAAGTTCACCTGTGAGCCTGAATCCAACAAGACTCTAGCGTTTCGATTCTTACTGAAACTGTCTTGAACTTTAACAACAGTCGTTGCCAGCATTACTTGATCGGTTTCGCTAGCACTATGATCAACAAGGGCAGGATGAGCAGAAGCATGTGATGTTTCTATGAGTGCGTATTTGTGAAGGAGAGTGTTGTGAGGACGAGAACGAACTCTACACTTCGACGCAGTACAGTTGGACACTCTGTGTTCCGAATGTAGATAATTTATACAAAGTTGACTGTTTTTTACGAAATTGAATCGTTCGTCAACTGGCAAATCTGCGAACCCTTGGCAGTTTCCAATCACATGGTTGGCACTACAAAAGTTGCATTTGGGTTCCACTTCTTTATCGACAGTCATGCATGCAAATGACGACTTTTTTGTATGTTCTTTGTCGGATTTCTGCTTCATCCGGGACTTTGAACTTTCTTCAGCAAATAAGTGCTGATATCGCCTGTTCAAAGCCAAAACGCAATCGGCCCATTTCGGCAATGTATTATAGTCAAGTTGCTCCTCATACTTCGACGTCGTATGAGGATCCACCTTTGACATAACTAAATGGATTAAAATTGCGTTAGCGAAATCCTCCTCATTCATAACTGACAGCGAATCAAAAATTGCCGATACCGAGTCAATCATTGTGCGAATTCCAACTGCCGATGGCTTGGACATCGGCTCAATGTCGAACAGCTGGGCGAGAGTGTCAAAAAAGATGAGGCATTTGTTATCGTAAACTCGACTCAGACTTTCTAATGCCTTCGGGTAATCGCATCAGATACCTGATAAGCCTTTATTGTTCAAAAAGCCTCGTCTGATAGACATGATATCAAGTGATTGAATTTTTCAATATTTGATAACGAACGATCAGACTCTACCAAACTTTCAAACAGACCAATAAACTGTTTATACTCCGAATGTTTACCGCTGAACCTAGGCAACTTAAGTTTGGGCAAGTGCGAATGATAAGACACTGGGGCACGTTCAACAACTTCAAATTTGCTAAGAGCAGCCATATATGATGACCGTGCAAGAATGCATGTTTCCTCAAGCATTGAGCGGCTATCATTTTCTGGGTCTATCACATCGATTTGCGACTGTAACTCCATAGGCTTAGCAATGTATGCCTCAACTCTCTCTCTAATTGTGCGAACAATTGGGTTAAACGCACACTAAGGCAGCTCTCGTCGACATCCACAACAGTCTCATTCTGATCTACCTTGTGCGCCATATTAAACTCAAATTCGACTCTATTCAAATGCACGTAAGTGTACGGTCACAAAGACAGTAGCTGTTCAATATGTATAATTTAAAATGTAACAAGAAAGAATGCTATAGTCGCCTCGCGACTTTAGGATACCCGTTACTTAGTTTCAATTTGTTATTAACAATGGTGATGGATATAATAGCTTGGCAAACACAAAACATTTTCATACAAATTCATGTTTAGAGCATATTTTCGACCGATCAGTATGTATATATTGACAGCAAATGTATTCTGTGTGAGTTTGATTAATGTAGCTTAGTTAACGCAAAAGTTTTTCATACTAATTCATATTTGGAGCGAATTTTTGGCCGATCGGTCCTATGGGAGCTATACGATATAGTTGTCCGATTTGGATCAAACTTGATCAGTATATGTACTTCATAGACATATACTTTCCATGTAAATTTTGTTCAGATAGAATAGCTAACAAAAAAGTTTTCTATACTAAAACATTCTAGTTTTACCTTACCTTACGTTTATATGAAAATAAAGCGCCCTAAATTGGGCGTGTCAAAAAACAAAACAAACTTGTACTGCTTGGGTACCTTTCATTTGCGACCACTTTCATCTTTCTAGCTCTTATAGTCTCTGAGATCCTTTTGTTCATACAGACGGACGGACGAACGGACGGACGGACAGACGGACATGGCTATATCGACTCGGCTATTGATGCTGATCAAGAATATATATACTTTATGGGGTCTGCCACGCCTCCTTCTGCCTGTTACATACATTCCAACGATTACAATATACCCTTTTACTCTACGAGTAACGGGTATAAAAACGAATCGAAGAGTAATGACAATCAGCTGGCTAACTACACTTCTCGAATAGCAGAGTTAACAACAACTAATCAAACGCCAGCGTATGCAGATAAGCGCTGACAACAAAAACAAAATAACAATCTACGCAAACGCACCAGCGCAAACAATAACCAGCTGATTAGCGATATTCCGAATATTCGACTGCACACTGATAGACAAACGATCTACCAGCAACAACTAAAGGGCTTGCAGTTAATCAGCGTACGTTTGTATGTTTGCTAGCGCGACACAAACAAAGCAAAGCAGAAGCAAAGTAAAGCACTAACAAAGTACAAGCTAAGTACCGCAAGCCAAATCCAACTGCTGTATGTATGTATGTAAACGCGAACTGCGCTTTACTTATGTGCAAATTATGTGCAAAGAACAAAGGTCAAAAAACCCACCACCGAAATATGTAGATATTGGCGAATAGCGAAATTAAAGAGGAACGGCTAACGTTGATATGCGAAATAAATGTAACAAATATATTTGCGCTAGTTAAGTGTTCTGTTTTATTTATGTATGTATTTATTTAATTCGATTTGTGTGTTTTGCTTCAAATTGCTTTCCAATAAATCACAAGTATATATCAGTGCCGAAACGCAATGTCTTTATTGTGCATCAAATGGAGCAGTACCCTTCTATGTACGTTCACGAATATGTATTATTTGCCGCTTCTACGCTTGCACTTTCTATTCTCCTATGCACTGACTCGTTTGGGCACTGTTACTTGATCAGAAGAATCGCTCTTGTACTCAATTCTGGGATTATCACTACGATGGCTATGCGGGGACTCAAGTATATTTGGCTCCTGGCTGTGCTTATCCAAACTTCCACCAACGTCAACAGCTCCAGGGAATATCGAAAAATCCAAGTTTATCCACACCGACACACACCGCAAACCAAGCCTTGAAATGTCTTAAAGACCAACGAACGCGATTGAAAGTCCCTGCTCGGGCGCCAATGAAAAATCGAAAACTAATTAAATTAAACAAATGGCAAGTTCTTAAACATTACAATTTATTTGTTGGACTTAGCAATCGCGGAAAGGCTTGGCGGCGTGTGTGTGGCTAATGCGAGACGAAAATACGAACTGCCTGCCGCTCGCGACAGCTGCATTGCCGAATACAAATCAAACTTACATGCTAGCTTAAGTATAAGAGTTTTTATGCGTATATTACTGGACAATTCAATAATCTCAGTAATTAAAGCTCATCCTAACAATTCATTTTTTCTCCTTGCTTATCTCCTTGATTATCTGAGTATGGAACTTGTTCGATCTCGGAAGTAAAAAGTTAATGAACCCTTTTCAGTTTTCTATGATGCAGTTGCATCCCTTATAGACAAGAGTGCCATTAAAATTAGTGAGGGGGAGTTGATGGAAATTCTTAAAAACAACTTGCTTCCTAGCATTTGAGAAAAACTCTTATATCAACCTGTCCATTCAATAGGTCATCTTCGTCGTTTGGTTCAGATGAGTGAAAATCTGACAGTGAATACTGAATACCTATCAAGACCGAAACCTATAGTATCTTGTCGTCAAATATATGCAGTTGACGAAGTATGTTCAGATGTCGATATGTTCAGAATTGCCGCCATTCGAGGTTCAAAAGTCAAATGCTGGAATTGCGAAGAGTTGGGGCAAGTTTGGGAGAATTGTTTAGCTGAACGTCGTATCTTTTGCTATGGTTGTGGAGCTTGAAACACGTACAAGCCACAGTGTAAATTCTGTCTTAACAGACAGTCGGAAAACCGTCGTTCGGGTGCACTCAACAACAACGGGTTGCTCCCGAACACATCAGACCAGTAATCGCCGGAAATTGTTTGGCAGACCAGTCCGCTAATTCCGCAAAGCAGATGGATGTCGTACCAGCTTCGGACTCTGAAGAATCTAGTCCAATTCATTTAAGACCGTATAAGGAACGATTCGAAAATTATCTTCAAGTCAGAAATCGGATATTTAACGAACATAAGCCCAGAATTAGTAAGCGTAATTTAAGAATGCGTATTTATTTTGATATTGTCAAGATAGCTCAACGAGCTATAGTGTCAACAATTTTTAGTGATCAAAGAGATATGCGTAGTTATGCAGAAGTTTCGTTCCTGGAATACAGAGTATTTGGACTGCTTGACACAGGAGCAAACATTAGTTGCATCGGTTCATCTTTGGTCACAGAAAAGTTAAAGAAATTTGCAGAGTTTAAAGCCATCAATTCCCATGCTAAAATTGCAGATGGAAAAAAGCAAAACATTATAGGAGTTTTAGATATCATGATGACAAATAAAACATTAACCAAACCCATAAGTCTCTATGTTATTCCGTCAATCAAACAAAAGCTTATTCTTGGTCATGATTTTTGGAGAATTTTTGCTCTCGCTCCAAACATAATTAGTTCTATTGATCAAAACCCTTTACCAAATAGAATGGAAACTTCCAAGGAATATAATTTAGATCCCCTGAAAATAAAACAATAAGAGGTAGTTAAGCAAATGTTTCCAAATGCCTGTGAAAGATTAGGATGTACAACATATGTTGGATCATGATAATAGTTAGAACAAGGAGAAAAAATGAATTGTTAGGATAAGCTTTAATTACTGAGATTATTGAATTGTCCAGTAATATACGCATAAAAACTCTTATACTTAAGCTAGCATGTAAGTTTGATTTGTATTCGGCAATGCAGCTGTCGCGAGCGGCAAGTCAGTTGTTATCTTCGTCTCGCAATAGCCACACACACGCTGCCAAGCCTTTCCGCGATTGCTAAGTCTAACAATAAATTGTAACGTTTAAGAACTGGCAATTTGTTCTTTTTTAAAGTAGTTTTTCGATTTTACATGGCGCCCGAGCAGGGACTTTCAATCGCGTTCGTTGGTCTTTAAGACATTTCAAGGCTTTGGTTTGCTGTGTGTGTCGGATTGATTGTTGCTGTTGGATTTCCCCTGGAGCTGTTGACCGTATTGGAATTCTGGATTTGAACAGCCAGGAGTTGAAGGCACCCATCTTGGAGATAATACCCAGAATTGAGCCCAAGAGCGACTCTTCTGTTGATCAGGTGACAGTGCCCAAATGAGTCAGTGCAGGAGAATATAGAAAGTGCAAGCATAGAAGCGGCACAATACACATTTGAAAGTACATAGAAAAGTACTGCTCCATTTATTGGACATTAGAGACACTGCGTTTCGGCACTGATATATACTTGTGATTTATTGGAAACAATTTGAAGCAAAACACACAAACCGAATTAAATAAATATACATAAACAAAACAGAACACTTAACTAGCGCAAATATATTTGTTACATTAATTTCGCATATCAACGTTAGCCGTTCCTCTTCAATTTCGCTATTCGCCAATATCTACATATTTCGGTGGTGGGTTTTTTGACCTTTGTTCTTTGCACATAAGTAAAGCGCAGTTCGCGTTTGCATACATACATACATACAGCTGTTGGATTTGGCTTGCGGTAGTTAGCTTGTACTTTGTTAGTGTTTTACTTCGATTCTGCTCCGCTTTGATTTCGTCTTACTTTGTTTGTGTCAACGCTGCTTACATACAAACGTACAAGCTAGCAAACATACAAACGTACGCTGATAAACGGCAAGCTTTTTAGTTGTTGTTGGTAGATCGCATCATTGCTACGCATGCGCTGTTGTTGTTGGGAGATCGCATCGTTCGTCTACCTGCGCATGCGCTGTTGTTGTTTTTTTTAATTGTGCAGTCGAATAAGTCGAATATCAGTAATCAGCTGATTTTTGTTGCGCTGGTGCGTTTGCGTAGATTGGTATTTTGTTGTTGTTGACAACTGTCGGCGCTTATCTACATACGCTTGCGTTTTGTTAATTGCTGTTATTTCTTTTACATGCGAGAATTTCAGTTAGCCAGCTGATTATCTTTTATCTTCTGATTTTCTTAAATTATATTGATCGCCAACTGTGGTTAATCAACAGTTCTCTTTAATCAGTTGATTATCTTCGTCAGTCAAGTTTGTTGATCAGCTGATTATTGTTGGATATAGTACACTTACGTGCATTCGAAAAGAGTCAAAATTTAATTAGTCAATATGGCACACAAAACAGACCCTAATGACACCGTTCTGGTTGACGCGGAAACTTGCCTTAGTACTCGTTTAAGTCAATTGTTTGTTAAATTGGAAAAAGTAGAGAGCGACATAGAGCGTCAAAGGAGTTCACTCATTAATAAAATGGTGACTCCAAGCAAATTTGAGATTCAGTGCCGGCTAGACATACTAAATTCATACATTTCCAAAGCTATGGATCTGCAGTCAGAGATCGATGCAATAGATCCTGACAATACCAGTCGTGCAATGCTTGAGGAAACATGTATTTTGGCACGGTCCTCATACATGTCAGCCCTAAGTGCGCATCAGGCAGCAGAAGTCGTCCCTCAGCCTTCTCACCATTCTCACTTGCCCAAACTAAAGTTGCCCAACTTTAGCGGTAAACACTCGGAATACAGACAATTTATCGGTCTGTTTAATAGCTTGGTGGACTCTGATCGCTCGCTGTCAAATATTGAGAAATTCAACCATTTGATATCGTGCTTATCAGATGAGGCGTTAGGCACCATCAGAGCTTTCCAAGTATCTGATGCGAACTACCCGAAGGCATTAGAAAGTCTAAGTCGAGTATATGACAACAAGTGTCTTATCTTTTTTGACACTCTTGCCCAGTTGTTTGACATTGAGCCGATGTCCAAGCCATCGGCAGTTGGAATTCGAACAATAGTTGACTCTGTATCGGCAATTTTTGGTTCGCTAATGTCCGTTGGAATCTGATTCATATAGTTATGTCCAAGGTAGATCCTCATACGAAGTCGAAGTATGAGGAACAGCTGGATTACAACACATTGCCGAAATGGGCCGACTGTGCTGCGGCTTTGAACAGGCGATATCAGCATTTGTCTGCTGAAGAAAGTTCAAAGTCTAGGATGAAGCAAACAGTTGAAATGAAACACGCTAAAAAATCGTCGTTTGCGTGTACAAATGTTGAAAAGGAAGTGGAACCCACATGCCAGTTTTGCAGTGCAAACCATATGATTGAAAATTGTCAAGGGTTTGCAGCACTGCCGGTTGACGATAGATTTAATTTAAACTGCTTGCATTCAGAGCACAGAGTGTCCAACTGCACTGCGTCGAAGTGTAGAGTTTGTTCTCGTCCTCACAACACTCTCCTTCACAAATTCACACCGGTAGAAACATCACAGGCTTCTGCTCATCCTGCCCATGTTGATCAAAGTGCTAGCGAAACCGATCAGGTAATCCTGGCAACGGCTGTTGTTAAAGTTCAAGACAGTTTCGCTAGAGTCTTGTTGGATTCAGGGTCACAGGTGAACTTCATGACGGAAGACCTCGCTGAAGCCTTACGCCTTCAACGCAAAAACAAATGTTTAACCGTCAAGTCGGTTGGACAGTCGAGATTGACTGCAAAAGGCAAAGTCTCGACAATAGTTTCGTCTCGTGTATCGAGACATCAGTTCAGCGCCGAATTTTGGGTGCTGAAATCGATTTGTAGCAGGCAGCCAGATTGTGATCTTCCCATCAATAGGTGGAAGATCCCAGCAAATGTCGAACTGGCTGACCCTGAGTTCCACAAACCCCAGAAAATAGATATACTTCTGGAAGCCGACTCCTTTTTTGAAATGCTTCGTAACGGACAAATTCGATTGGCGAAGGGTGGTCCGTTACTACAAAGGACGTTGTTTGGTTGGGTGGCATCAGGGCGGTGCAAGAAAATGCTTACCAAAAGCCCAATATGTTGCTCAGTGATGCAACATAGAAAAGATGTTCGTTTTGAAGACAGTGTAGATCGACACTGTGAGGTCGAAGCTGTCCCGGAGAAAAGTGTTTCGGCAAATTATTCTGCGGAGCACATCGTTTGCAAACAAAGCTCTCGGGACAGCGCTCAAAAATTGACGACTGGACACTTTGGTGTCAATTTGTCAGTCACGACTGATCCCAAAGTGCTGGGTTCGACACAAATTGTCAAAAGACAAGTTGTTCCCATGATCTGGGAACTCGGGGATGTACGTATGAACGTAAATCTTGACCTTGGTCGCATGTTGATAGATACAGAAGTTCCACCAGGACCACGTAACACTTTTTCACACCAGTGCGTCCTGAGACCTGAAAGCAATTCCACCAAACTTCGAGTAGTAGTGGACGTGTCGTGTAAGAAAACGTCGTCATACTCTCTCAAGGAATTACTGGTGGACCTGCGATTCAGAGGGATCAAATTGGTTCATTTTGTAGGTTCCGTTTGAACCGAACTGCCCTCACGGCAGATATCAAAACGGGCAATTTTCCATTGGCAAAATGGTTTTTAAACCATTATAACGTATTAGAAGAAGGCGGAAATGAGAAACTTTGGATTTCCAATGATGCCGATTCGACAAAAACGCTTGGCTTAAGGTGGACACCAAGTTTGGATACTTTTCGGTATCAATTGGTTGATAGCTTCGCCAAACTAAGTCCCACCAAGCGAAAAACTTTGCTAGAATCTTTCGCGTATATTTTAGCCCAAATATTCGTGTTGGACCGATGTCGAATCGAGAGTGCGAGTTTCTCGAATGATTCAGAAACCGCACTACATTGTACATTTACTTCCCCTTCATTACTTGCAACATTTGTAGCCAATAGAGTTGCAGGCCTCCAAGAGATGGCCAATAATGTATCTTTGAGACATGGACTGACATCATCAAATCCCGCCGATTTGTCGTCAAGAGGGTGTGGCGTTCAGAAACTCGATCAGTTCGTGCGGCTTCGTTGCATGCCTCAAGGGTTTAAAGAATACTCAGTACTCGTTTGCCTATCTAGCTTAGGAAGATTGCAATCGCTGACTATATACAGTAAAAAGTCGGACGATTTTGAAAGACGAACCTCTTTGATGCATCGAGGTATAAAATTGTGCGGTGCCACAGATGTGCTGGTAAAGATAAGAGGACGAGCCCCGCAAAAAGTGTATACAGCGGTGTTCGTGTGTTTCGCATCAAATGCGGTTCATATTGAGTTTACAGCAAGATCCACTAAACCTCTCATTTTAACAGCGTACATCTTATTCGCTCGACGTGGCACGCCAGTCCGGCGATACTTGGAGAAGGAGCCACATTTTCGTGAGGAACCTGGTGAAGGAGTTCCGGGACTCATTTCGAAGGAAGCAAAGCAGGCTTCTGTTCTCCGTGGAAGGAAGATGGAGTGGAGGCTTATCTCAAAGCGGCCCTCTCGTCGGTGGACTGGACATGCGGCAGATCAGCCGGCGCTAATGCTGCCAGGGCTACCAAGGGATTGAAGGCGATCCCTTCAAGGTGGCCGGAATGTTGGATCATGATAATAGTTAGAACAAGGAGAAAAAATGAATTGTTAGGATAAGCTTTAACTACTGAGATTATTGAATTGTCCAGTAATATACGCATAAAAACTCTTATACTTAAGCTAGCATGTAAGTTTGATTTGTATTCGGCAATGCAGCTGTCGCGAGCGGCAAGTCAGTTGTTATCTTCGTCTCGCAATAGCCACACACACGCTGCCAAGCCTTTCCGCGATTGCTAAGTCTAAAAATAAATTGTAACGTTTAAGAACTGGCAATTTGTTCTTTTTAGACCCCGTACTCTAAAAAAGAGTATAGGGGTCTATTAGGTTTGTCAGAAGCGAAATGTGCGTAACAGGCAGAAGGAGGCGTGGCCGACCCCATAAAGTGTATATATTCTTGATCAGCATCAACAGCCGATTCGATATAGCAATGTCCGTCTGTCCGTCTGTCTGTCTGTCCGTCTGTCTGTCCGTCCGTATGAACACCTGGATCTTTTAAACTACAAAAGCTAGAGCCACCAAATTTATAATGAAAGTCCGTTATTAACCCAGGCAGGAGATCGAGGCAGGGGCACTGCCGTCGTTCTCAGCGAACCGATGCGATGCTCTGCGAGACCGAAGCGTGGCGCCGAGGTGCTCTGGCAGCCAGCGCTGTTCTCGTGCGAGAGAGCACTGCGTGAGGAGGGGGGGGGAAGCGAGACGCGAGATCTAAACGGGGGCGCCGCCGTTGTTCTCAGCTATGTCACGCGCCGCTCCGCGAGATCAAACCGGAGCGCCAAGGTACTCTGGCGGCCGCCGCTGTTCTCAGGCGAGGAGCGCTATTAGGATTGGGACGATGCGAACGCGAGATCTAAACGGGGAGCGCCGCCGTTGATCTCAGCGAGTCGTTGGGGTACAGGGTAAGAGAACGTCTTGCGAGATTCCAATCGTGGCTCAAGGGTACCAAGAGGCTACGATGGTTCCCTGCGAAAGACGGCGTTGGTTCGTGAGAATTGAGTGCGACTCTAGGGGCACCGTAGAGTCGCGACTATTCTCTAACGAAACGGAAGCGAGTGGGAGTAGGGATATGGTGGACGAGACCTAATTCGCAATTCGCGAAAAACAACACGCGGTTTGGTCTTTCTTTTCTTTTCTTTTATTCCTTCTTCCTTGTGTCGCACTGGCCCTAACTGTCTCTTGTACTTACAGTTATTTCACTCCTCGCTGTTCGCGTCTGTTCCTCTTGGCTCTCGATCGCAAAGTGCCGGCAGCACTCTCGATCGAGCAGCGCGGAAGCTGTCCTGATACAACTCCACCACGAAAGCTCTCTCTTCACCACAGAGCTTTCGTGCTGGGTTGCATCCGACCGCTCCCCGCGCTCTCGACAGAGGGCGCTGCCAGCATCCCTACGCTCCTACCGACAACTAATTCAAACTTAAATGTAACAATTCATTATAATACAAACTTAAATGTAATAATTCCAATATCGAACTTATAGACTACAAAATCCAAACTTAAATGTAACAATTCCATTATTAACTTATAAACTACAAACTTATGTCTACAAACTCAACCATGTAAGACGGGGGAAGAAACCCCGCCTTACAAGAGACATATAAAATCAAACTATTCTGAAAGTGACATCAACATACTACCTTTAACAAAAGAGCTACTGCGTTACAAAGTTTGTTATTTAACTGCAATATCACTTACGAGCGAGAGCGAGACAGAAACATACAAATACATGTTCGAACGTTCTCGATGCTTGTGTGGCGACAGCGCTGCCGGCAGACGCTGGCCGCGCCGAATACACACATACATACATACATACATGCATATATATAATTTCAAACGAATGTGTGTTTGTATGAATAATATGTAAATGCTGATTATCGGAGAATTCTTGAAAGTGGCGCGTGGTGCAACTGATAGAGTTGCGGCAATGCGAATTGTTAATTTAATTATTTTTAAATTTCAATTCAAAATGTACATATAAAATTAAAATTTTTAAATTTCATTCGAAAATTTGAATTTAAATTGAGTACGGAGTATGGAGTACGGGGTCTTTTACAGTCGGCTCGATCGACTGTAGCCTTTCTTACTTGTTTAAAGTAGTTTTTCGATTTTACAACATTAATTCAGCATCACATAGATATCGCAGACGCAAAACCAGAAGCAGCGTTTCTATCCTGTGAGTCCAGCAGTTGAAAAGTTGCTGTACGCTGAGATTGATCGCATGTTACAATTGGATGTAATAGAACCCTCAGTAAGCCCATTGAGCTCTCCAATGCGTTTAGTCTTAAAGCCCAATAAAGTTCGGCTATGTCTGGATGCAAGGAAGCTTAATGAGTCCAGGAAGAAGGATGCTTACCCGCTTCCCAGAATAGATGGCATTTTTTCTCGAATGCTTTAGGCATTAGGCAATATTATAACAAAACTGGATTTAAAAGATGCGTACTTGCAAATTGGTTAACTTCTGAGGCTAGACCCTTAACTGCTTTCACCGTGCCAGGTCGTCCATTGTACCAATTTAAAGTTATGCCCTTTAGCCTTTGTAACGAGCCTTCGCCTATGTGTAGACTAATAGATGATATCATGCCACCAGACTTGCGCCACTGCGTATTTGGCTATCTCGATGATTTGTGTGTTGTATCAGAAGATTTTACTTCTCATCTGGCAGTGTTAGTTCGCATTGCAGAACAATTCCGTAAAGCTGACTTAACTTTAAACATTGCTAAATGTCAGTTTTGTGTATCAATCATCGTTTATTTAGGTTATGTTATAGGAAGTGGAGGAATTTGCACCGATCCTGAAAAAATTTCGTGTATAGCAAATTGGCCTGCACCTAAAAATCTGAAACAACTACGAAGTTTTCTCGGAGTCTGTGGATGGTATCGTAGGTTTATTCACAATTTTGCTGATCTTTCCTGTCCCCTTACAGAAATGCTATCTACAAAAACGAAATTTATTTGTTCCACAGAAGCCCAGTCGGCTATGGATAAGTTAAAACAGACCCTTACATCCGCGCCAGTTTTAACAAACCGTGATTTTCAGAAAAAATTGTTCTTGCATTGCGACGCAAGTGACTTCGGTATCTGAGCTGTCCTTGTGCAGTTATCGGAAGAAAAGGACGAAAAACCCATTGCTTTTATGTCTAACAAGTAAAAAAGGCTACAGTCGACGTGCCGACTGTATAAGACCCCGTACTCCTTTCAGTGCGCATACAAAAATACTTACAAAATTAAAAGAAGAAGCAGTAGACTGATTCATATTTTAAAATACAAATTTAAAAATAGATAATAGTTTAAATTAAAATTTAAAAAAGTAAAAACAAGTTACGCGCTAACTAAAATCGAACCCGCAGACACAGGATTCTCACATGTCGCCACTCTACCATATGCACAACACCTCAATTTGCAGGTACTGCTGATTATCTGCATTTACATTTAATAATGTTTTGTTATAGAACAAATAAGAAAGGCTATAGTCGATCGAGCCGATTGTAAAAGACCTCGTACTCCCATAGAAGTGCGCAATTGCATTCAATTTAAATTCAAATTTTCGAATGAAATTTGAATATTTTAATTTTATATGTACATTTTGAATTGAAATTTAAAAAAAATTAAATTAACAATTCGCATTGCCGCAACTCTATCAGTTGCACCACGCGCCACTTTCAACAATTCTCCGATAATCAGCATTTACATATTATTCATACAAACACACATTCGTTTGAAATTATATGTATGCATGTATGTATGTATGTGTGTATTCGGCGCGGCCAGCGTCTGCCGGCAGCGCTGTCGCCACACAAGCATCGAGAACGTTCGAACATGTATTTGTATGTTTCTGTCTCGCTCTCGCGCGTAAGTGATATTGCAGTTAAATAACAAACTTTCTAACGCAGTAGCTCTTTTGTTAAAGGTAGTATGTTAATGCCACTTTTATATGTCTCTATACGAATGTTCAATTACAACACTCTACTATATGAATAAATGTCTTAAAAACGGCATTAAAGCGAAAAAGTTTTTTAGCTGATGTGGGGAAAAGGGGCGTGGCAGCTCAAAATTTTTAATGGCATTGCATTAAGGCTGTCTTTAGCAACTTGCTTACCAGAAATGGTGTTCCTAATTGCCATAGTTACTGAGTTATTGGCCTAAAAGCAAACTTTTTTCGAGGTGTGTCTGGTTTTTTGCTCATTGCGGGGGCGGTAAGGGGCGTGGCAACAATTTGAAACAAACTTGATCTGCTCGCGAAGATAACGGACTTTCATTCCAAATTTGGTGTCTCTAGCTTTTGTAGTTTAAAATATCCAGGTGTTCATACGGACGGACAGACAGACGGACAGACGGACATTGCTATATCGACTCGGCTGTTGATGCTGATCTAGAATATATATACTTTATGGGGTCGGCCACGCCTCCTTCTGCCTGTTACGCACATTTCGCTTCTGACAAACCTAATAGACCGCTATAATCTTTTTTAGAGTACGGGGTCTAAAAAATGAAGTCGTGCTCAACGCAACTATAGAGTAACCGAAAGGGAATGCTTAGCTGTTGTACTAGCCATTGAAAAGTTTAGATGTTATCTGGAGCTTCAAGAGTTCGAGGTAGTAACGGATCATTCTAGTTTTCTTTGGCTTATGCGCCAACAAAATGTTTCAGGTAGACTAGCTCGCTCGATTTTTAGATTACAGCAATTTAAGTTCTCAATTTCGCATCGTTAAGGAAAAGAACACATTGTGCCGGATGCTTTGTCCAGATTAGTTGAAAATGAAGTGTCAGTATTATATATTGCTCCATTGATAGATTTAGAATCAGATGCATTTTCTGAAGAGAGTTATCAATCGCTAAAAGATAGATATCACGAAAATCACTCTAAAGTCAAGGATTGCAAACTGGTGGATAAATTTTTGTATATTCGTTTCAATTCGGGCACTGGCAACGAGAAACACGAAACGCCAGCTTGGAAATTATGGATCCCCGAAACACTTCGAGCTGAAATAAGCTCATGACACTCTTATGTCATCGCATACAGGAATGCAGAAAACAATTGAGAATATACGTCGTCACCTATTTTGGCCCGGCTTGGTAAAAGATGTACGAGATTATATTCGTCATATAAATTATTATATTATTTGTAAAGAAACGAAAGCTCCTAATTATAGCCTTCGTCCCTTAATGGGTTCTCATGTTCCCACATCTAGACCATTTCAAAAGCTATATATAGACTTGTTAGGACCATATCCGCGAAGCAAAAATGGTAATGTTAGATTATTTATAGTTTTGGACCATTTTAGCAAGTATCATTGGTTATATCCTTTGAGAAAGTTCACCTCCAAAGCCATACAGGATTTCATGCTAAAGAATATTTTTCATTGTTTTGGGGTACCTGAGACAATTGTCAGCGATAATGGCTCGCAATTCAAATCGAATGAGTTCAAAGCATTTCTTACACAACTTGGAATTACTCATATGTATACTGCCTTATATTCGCCACAAAGTAACGCTGCTGAACGTGTAAATCGTTATATATTAGCTGCAGTTCGTTCGTATCTAAAAAACGATCAAACTGAATGGTACGCTTATCTTACTAGTATCTCATGCACATTAAGATCTGCTTAACACCAATCAATCGGATGTTCGCTTTATAGAGCTTTATTTGGTTTGACAAGATTATAAACTTTTACGATCACTGTCCCTTTTAGAAGAACAAGTAATACCCCTGTCAAGATCAGATCAGTTGGCTTTGTTGCGAAAAGATATTCAAATAAATATTCGTAACTCCTATGAAAAGAATGCGGAGCAATACAATTTACGTGCAAAGCCTATTGTTTTAAAAGAAGGTCAAAAAGTCTTTCTTCGCAATTTTTCTCTTAACAAGTTTGCCAATCATTTTAATGCCGTGTCGTGTCGCATTGCGAATTGCTAGGTAATTGCTATTACCAATTAGAAGATTTGCAAGGTAAAGCTACTGGTACTTAACATGCAAAAGATATTAGATGCTAATTCCCGCTAATATTCGGTCGAACGTTGTATATTATCAGGTGGTGTAATGGTTGCCTTTTCGCAGAATACGATGTACAAATGGTTCTGTTATCGCATACCGTTGCGATCAATTATCGCATGCGATAAAAGTTGTGCTTACGATATTAGCATAGCAATCGCCTTGCTGAAGTACATCGACTGCTGCACGTGTTGGGAGAAAATATATATATAAAGTTTTACAGTTTGAAAAGTCTTTTAAAAAGTGAAATTCTCATTAGCTAAATATTCCATACATTAAAAGTGACTAAGTACTGTGCGTCTGCAATACCCTTGCGTGTAAGTATTTTAATACAACGCTTTCTGGCCGTTATCTGATTTTTGTGAATTTTCTAGTTTTGCCCTGTAACACGATAATTTGGTACAGGCAGTTTTGGGAGAAAGTATCTCCATCATCTGGAACCTAACCCCCACACGCCAGTTCCAGAAAAATTAATTCTGGTGCGCCGTGCGGAGGTTAGGGTAATTTTTGTTCGATGTTGCTGGTGCACCGCAGTAACTGTGTGCAACCGCGAGCCCGCACCTACGAACGATAATCAGCAGACGAGCAGCAGACTGAACAATTCAGCCGAACTGGAGCAGCACAAATCAAGACCCGCTCCTCCTTAGACGAAGATCGCAGCATACGTAGCTGCCAGCAGCTTAATTGTGTGTGGGTGAAAAAAAGGTTAAAGTGCAGTGTAAAAGAGAGAAAAAAAAAATATTAAATATAGTTAGAAAGCTACAATTCTCCGAAGCAAAAGAAAATTGCGAAAATGTGGTAGCGCAGCTGACCTTAAAGCCCAGTATTGAAGCATGATTGTTGTTGTTGCGAAAGCAAAAACTATAACCTGTACAAAGACTGTATAATTTGCAATAATTAAAGCAACAATGTGGGCTTTAGCAGTTGCAACTATTTAAACACAGCAAAAAAAAAAAAAAAAAATTTTTTTAATACATTGCTTGTTGGACATACAAAAGAACTATATACACATTGCACATATATAGTGACATATTCATTCCGATTATGTCTACAGAGTTCCATATCCTCAATTATAAACATTCGCAAGCTTCACTTGAGAATGAATCCAACCCCCAATTATAAACATTCCCAAGCTTCACTTGAGAATAAATTCAAAAATTGTAAACAAAGAGCCGTCTAGCCGGCGCATCTCCCCCAATCGATCAGCATCGATTGCAAATCACATAGTCAGCATATTTTTTGTTCCCAGCTTAAGCCTAGATAACGAGCAACGCTTGGTTCCCAGCAACCAGCGGTGCCCTCCATAATGTATACATTCAGCAGAGCTTTCTTTATCATTTATTAAACCAATATCTGTCAGTATTAAGTTGATGATGAATAAAACAAGTCGTGAATCTAAAATCTCGCTTCGTCTTTTTTTTTTTACATCAACGTTGTCGTTATTCGATTCGATTAACACATTAAATATATAATTATATATAATAACGTAGTTAGACACTTGGTTTATCAAAAAAATATAAAACTTTATTCAATAAAACACGAAGCTACGGAGTACAAATCTAGACTACTTATCCTATGTTCTGATGACGTTAAGCAAACCTCGGTTTTGAACTTTTATTAACTGGACTTTGGACTTATTGAGCTTTTGGCTCTTATGTAAATAGAGAGAGATCTCGATCTTGAAGAGATTGAGAGAGTTCGGCCAGGATTTGTGTAACGTCAGCAGTTTTAACCCCAATGATGGGAATAACGATTCTGGCGAATTGTTTTTGATATTTAATACATTCGTGGGAAGCCAGAATTGTTATTGTCACCATTTGATTTTTCGATAGTGTTTACATTAGTTTTTTGTGGGAAAGAAATCTTTAACATAAATAATAAGTGTGGTGTATGGTGTATGTGGTGTATGGGTATGGGTACGTATGTATATACATATGTCATCATGTATCATACATATGTCTTAAGAATGGGGAATCCTTAAGAAATGAGCCTGTCCTGAGGCGGTTAATTTTGGATATAGTGTTGGATCTATTATAATTTCTTCGATTTCGTTTTCACTTACATTTGGATTTAATTGAATTAAATTAATTCTGTTTTAGTTTGTGTATCATTTTGAATATTTGATTGTATGTTTGGGATTGGTTCTTTTTTGTTCTTATAATTAACATTAATTCTTTATGGAATATTTTTATATTTAAAGATAATGTATAATATAAGTAAGATTATAATAATTGTTAAAGTTGTTATAGTTATAATTTGGAACGTGTTATACAATTTTGTTTGTTGTAGGATAATTTCTTTAAGCTGCAACGGCGACACAATGACAAGCTTGCAAAACTTCGAGAACATTCTAGACGCCATAAAAAGAGGAAAACGAGCGAACATTGAGTTGCTGCACAAATTTGTTTTCCAGTCAGCAGGTGACCGGAACAATCGAAAACGTTTGCGAGAGTTTGAAGGCTTCAATTTCACCGAAAGAGATGAGGAATGGCGTGACAAAATTTCGTATGTGGCTGAAAATTTGTCCGACAGTGATCTTGCTGTAATTTGCAACATACTGGGGCTACAACATAATACGGCGAATTTGACGACGCATATATTTCGCAATCTGATGAAATCCAATTTGCTTGTAGACACCCAAAACGAAGGCGAAGAAGAAGAAGACGAAAGCGAAGAAGAAAACGATGAAGATGAACGAAGCGTACATGAAATCAACGAAGACAGAGATGCAAATAGACGCAACAATGAGGAAATAAATTATGGTACGGTGAAAAACACAAACACGCCGACAGCAAAATTCGCACTGAATTTTAGAGATGTGGAAGATACAATACGACCATTTTGCGGCGATGACACCGTAACAGTTGAAGTATGGATAGACGATTTTGAAGAAATGGCAACGATAATGTCATGGAATGAGCTGCAGAAGTTTATATTTGCCAAAAGATCGCTGAAGGGCTTAGCTAAAATATTCATTATGAGCGAACGCGGAATCAGAAACTGGAGTATGCACAAAAAGGCGCTACTAGAAGAGTTTGAGACCAAAGTGAACAGTGCTCAAGTACACAAGCTTCTGGCAGAATCGAAGAAAACGAAAGAAAGAGATAGCTTGGCGAGGCAATGTGGAGAGCAACGCTTTGATGCAGTACGTAATTGATGGCATTAACGATCTAAGTGTGAACAAAGCTATGTTGTACAATGCCAAAGACGTGAAAGAGTTTAAAGAGAAACTAAAGAGCTATGAAAAGATGAATGTCAGGATCGAAAAAGAGAAGTACACTGGAGAAAAATTTAAACGCACACAGAACACACGAGAAACGACGAAGAACAATGATGTCAAATGTTTCAATTGCAGGGCGAAAGGTCACACGTCAAGTTACTGCACCGACAAGGCCAAAGGAAGGAAATGCTTCAAATGTAATGAGTTTGGACATATCTCGAAGGAGTGTAATAAGAACAAATCTACAGACGCTGAAAAAGTGGCACCCATTCGCCAAATCACCAATAAGATGTCCATGAGCAAGACGACGAAGAATTTATTTCTCTGATTGACACTGGAAGCAAATACAACATTATCAACAAGTCGGCGTATTCAAAGCTGAAAATGAAGCAAAACAGAAGTAAGCCATTGGGATCGATCGAAGAAACTATACTCGTAGATGACCTTATGTTTGTTACCAACTTCTTGGTTGTATCACCGACGTTCCTGGATGTTGAAATGATTCTGGGAGAAGAGTTCTGTAAGCAAGCTGAAATAAACATAAATCGAGATGGTATCACCATCAGGAAACACGACGCTATTGAGATGGAGGCAGATTTTACTTCGATAATGAATATCACCGCCTCAAACACGTGCGAGATCGACCCAAATATTGATGACACAGCCAGTGATGACTCTAAAAGAGAGGTACGTGAACTTATTGTAAACTACAATCCAGCAAATACGAAGACGACGAACGTGAAAATGCGAATTTGCGTAAAAGACGACACCCCGATCTTTTCACGTCCACGACGCATTGCATACAACGAACGCTGCATTGTCGACGGTCAAGTGGAGCAGTGGCTAACAGATGGCATAGTACAGCAGTCAGAGTCGGAGTACAGCAGCCCAGTGGTCCTGGTGAAGAAACGAGATGGCACGCCAAGACTTTGTATCGACTACAGACGGATTAACAAGGTGATTATGCGAGATCATTTTCCATTACCGTTAATCGAGGAGCAACTTGACAAACTGGTCAATGCAAGAGTCTATAGCACGATTGATTTAAAGAATGGATTCTTTCATGTGGATGTCGAGGAGCAAAGCAGAAAATATACGTCGTTTGTGACACACAACGGCCAATATCAATTTCGCAAGGTACCTTTTGGACTGGCAAACTCCCCGAGCGTATTCCAACGACACATCAATGCCATATTCAGAGAGATGACACGGAGAAACATCGTTATACCGTACGTTGATGACATCATTATTCCTGGAAAAGACGAAGATGAGGCGTTACGTAATCTGAAGGAAGTGCTGACGCAATGCGAGGACTATGTCCTAGTAATAAACTGGAAGAAATGTAGTTTCCTGATGAAGAAAGTGGAGTTCCTGGGCCATAACATCGAAAACGGGAAAATATCCATATCAGACGAGAAGACGAAAGCTGTGAAGAAATTCCCTCTGCCGACTAACACAAAACAACTACAAAGTTTCCTAGGATTGGTTGGATATTTTAGAAAATTCATCAAGAACTTTGGACTCATCGCCAAGCCGTTGACGGATCTACTCAAACAAGATGCCAAGTTCTGCTTCAACGAAAATGAGATCGATGCGTTTAAAAAGCTGAAGGCACTAATAACGGAGAAGCCAGTACTGAAAATGTTCAACTTTCAACATCGTACAGAGCTACATACGGATGCTTCAATTGACGGATTTGGGGCCGTGCTTCTACAGATATCACCCGATGGCGGACGTCTACATCCAGTGATTATAAGAGCCGAAATACGACTGATGCCCAAAGGAAATTTACGAGCTACGAACTGGAAATATTAGCTGTTATTGAGGCGTTGCACAAATTCCGAGTGTACTTGTTGGGCACACACTTCAAACTTATAAGCGATTGCAATGCGTTCACCAAGACGATGGAAAAGCGAGAAGTCAGTACCAGAGTTGCACGATGGATCCTTATGCTGCAGGAATTCGATTTCGAGGTGATTCACAGATCCGGCACCAGCATTCGCCACGCTGATGCTTTAAGTCGAAATCCAGTTATGACGATCACCGAAGAAAGCGTTCACAGCAAACTAAAGCTTCTGCAGGCACAAGACGACGAGATCAAGGCAATAATAGACGTTCTGGATGACAAACCGTCACACAACAGTTATTACATGAAAGCGGGTCTATTATACAAGCTGGTTGATGACATGGAATTAATTGTTGTCCCTTTAACTTTTCAAACAGAGATCATCAAAGCAGCACACGAAAGAGGACACTTTTCCGTCAAGAAGACCAAAGAAATCATCGGTAAGGAATACTATATTCCCAAACTCGAGGCGAAGATTGAACGACAGGTTAGATGCTGCATACCATGTATCGTGTCCAATCGCAAGCATGGCAAAAAGGAGGGACTACTACATCCACTGCCGAAAGAAGAGGAACCACTACAAACCCTACACGTCGATTTCTTGGGTCCACTGGAGTCAACCGATAAGAGATATAAACATATTCTGGCTGTCATAGATGGATTCACCAAATTCTGCTGGCTGTACTCGACGAAAACGACATCGACTCACGAAGTTGTATCCAGACTTGGAGCACATAGCGACACATTCGGAAACCCAGTTCAGATTATCACGGATAGAGGCTCTGCATTTACATCGGACGAATTCAAGAAGTATTGCGAAAACGAGAACATTTTACACCATGCTGTTACGACTGGATTGCCCAGAGCAAACGGACAAGTAGAGAGGCTAAATTCCATAATAATATCAGTTCTTTCAAAGCTATCTGCGGATTACCCGAGTAAATGGTACAGATACGTTGGAAGGGTACAACAAGCGATAAATTCGACGTTCTGCAGGAGCACTAACAAGACCCCGTTCGAGCTGATGATTGGAACCAAGATGCGGACAAAATCTGATGTTAAATTACACGAGATGATCAATTACGAAATGGTAGAGATGTTTAACGAGAAGCGAGACGACTTACGGAAGCAGGCCAAACGACAAATATTGAACTTGCAAGATGAGAACAGAAAGACGTACAACTTACGACGAAAACACGCTGCACACTACAAGGAAGGCGATCTGGTAGCAGTTAAACGCAATCAATTTGGAGGTGGACTTAAGCTGAAGCCGAAGTATTTGGGTCCATATCGAGTGACCAAAGTTAAGCCAAAGGATACCTACGATGTCACCAAAGACGCACATTTCATGGATGGCCCTATACACACAACCACTTGCGCAGAGTATATGAAGCCCTGGAGCCCAATTGGAGATGACGACGCCGACGCATTCGAGGACGAATGATGGGAAGGATGGCCGAGTTGTGGGGTCGGATCTGGCAACTCCAGATAGATCTCAGCTCTCAGATAGCGATAACGACGAAACAGATATAAGAAGAGTATCGATATAAACGACGACGACGATAACGACGAAACAGATACACGAAGAGTATCGATATAAAAGACGATGACGATTACGATAGAAAGAGATACACGACGCGTACCAAGATGAACGACGGGAAAAGAGGAGACACACGACGATTACGACGAGATCGAGAGTGGAAAATAAGAATCTGAGGAAGAATGACGTATATGACGAGCAACGTGTAACAACGACGACGACGACGCTAATAATTAAAGTTCCGATTTGACTTCATTTCAATTCACCAAAATATTATAATACAAACTATATAATCATAATAATAAAAGTGATGTTTAATATAAAAAAAACCCTACATTAATATAACAAAAACTGAAGAAACTTATAATAATTTAATGAAACAAACAAAAGAATTTGAACCATTAGTAAAAATACAGTATTTAACAGAAAAACTGGACAGAGAAATGAACGGCTTAAGACTAGTAAAACGAAATAAAAGAGGACTTGTAAATTTCATGGGCACATTTTATAAATACCTTTTCGGAACTTTAGATCAAGAAGTCAAAGAAGAATTACAATCAAAAATAGATAACCTTTCAGAAAATAGTGTTCAAGCCAATGAACTAAATGAAGTAATAAAAGCTGTTAACAAAGGAATAGAAGTAATGAACAAACTAAGTATGACACATGAGGCAGAGGAACGACTCGAATTACTAATTTTCAATCTACAAGAATTCACAGAATATGTCGAAGACATTGAGTTAGGTATGCAATTAACCAGGCTTGGTATATTCAACCCTAAATTACTAAAATATGACTCACTAAAACATTTAAACGTTGAAAAAATAATAAATATTAAAACATCAACTTGGCTAAAAACAACTACTAACGAAATTTTAATTATTTCCCATATTCCACGCGAAATTATAAATACTGCACTATACGACATTATTCCATACCCTGACGAAAACAAAGACATTTTGATCGAAACTATACATGACACTTACTACTTACAGAACAACAAAGCATTCACAGCAACCAATAAAAATCTAGTTATGAACAAATGTATTACTGGAATATTAAAGCAAGATAAAACAGAATGTAGATATTCAAAATACCATAAAAATTATGAAATCAAGTATGTAGAACCAAACATTATGTTAACATGGAACTTACCGAAAATTGTACTAAACCAAAATTGTATCAACCGAGAAATTATTGTAGAAGGAAACAATATGAAAAAAGCTATAAATTGTTCAATCCAATTAGATGAAATTCAAATAACTAATACTATGCTAGATTACACACAAACAGTCTACATAAATAATAATATAACCAAACTAGAACCATTGTCATATGTCCAAACCAAAGAAATTATCCAACAACAAACAAAATTGTACAACACATTCCAAATTATAACTATAACAACTTTAACAATTATTTTAATCATACTTATATTATACATTATCTTTAAATATAAAAATATTCCACAAAAAATTATTGTTAATTATAAGAATAAACAAGTAAGAAAGGCTACAGTCGATCGAGCCGACTGTAAAAGACCCCGTACTCCCATAGAAGTGCGCAATTGTATTCAATTTAAATTTAAATTTTTGAATGAAATTTACAAATTTTAATTTTATATGTACATTTTGAATTGAAATTAAAAAAATTAAATTAACAATTCGCATTGCCGCAACTCTATCAGTTGCACCACGCGCCACTTTCAAGAATTCTCCGATAGCATTTACATATTATTCATACAAACACACATTCGTTTGAAATTATATGTATGCATGTATGTATGTATGTGTGTATTCGGCGCGGCCAGCGTCTGCCGGCAGCGCTGTCGCCACAGCGTCTGCCGGCAGCGCTGTCGCCACACAAGCATCGAAAACGTTCGAACATGTGTTTGTATGTTTCTGTCTCGCTCTCGCGCGTAAGTGATATTGCAGTTAAATAACAAACTTTGTAACGCAGTAGCTCTTTTGTTAAAGTTAGTATGTTGATGCCCCTTTCAGAATAGTTTGATTTTATATGTCTCTATACGAATGTTGAATTACAACACTCTACTATATGAATAAATGCCTTAAACATGGCATTAAAGTGAAAACGTTTGGTTAACTCTCAGGAGAAAAGGGGGCGTGGCAGCTCAAAATTTTTAATGGCATTGCATTAAGGGTGTCACTAGCAACCTGTTTACCAGAAATGGTGTTCCTAAGTGCCATAGTTACTGAGTTATTGGCCTAAAAGTAAATTTTTTTCGAGGTGTGTCTGGTTTTTTGCTCATTGCGGGGGCGGTAAGGGGCGTGGCAACAATTTGAAATAAACTTGATCTGCTCGCGAAGATAACGGACTTTCATTCCAAATTTGGTGTCTCTAGCTTTTGTAGTTTAAAAGATCCAGGTGTTCATACGGACGGACAGACAGACAGACAGACAGACAGACAGACAGACAGACGGACAGACGGACAGACGGACATTGCTATATCGACTCGGCTGTTGATGCTGATCTAGAATATATATACTTTATGGGGTCGGCCACGCCTCCTTCTGCCTGTTACGCACATTTCGCTTCTGACAAACCTAATAGACCCCTATACTCTTTTTTAGAGTACGGGGTCTAAAAAGAATTAACCCCAAACATACAATCAAATATTCAAAATGATACAGAAATATATCCAAATGTAATTGAAAACGATATCGAAGAAATTGTAATAGATCCAACACTATATCCAAAATTAACAGCCTGAGGACAGGCTCATTTCTTAAGGATGGCGAAGTGACATATGTAGATACATACGTACCTAAACCCATACACCACATACACCACATACACAACACTTATTATTTATGCCAAAGATTTCTTTCGCATAAAAGACTAATGTAAACACTATCAAAAAATCAAATGGTGACAATTACAATTCTGGCTTCCCACGAATGCATTAAATATCATAAACAATTCGCCAGAATCGTTATTCCCATCATTGGTGTTAAAACTGCTGACGTTAAACAAATCCTAGCCGAACACTCTCAATCTCTTCAAGATCGAGATCTTTCTCTATTTACATAAGAGCTAAAAGCTCAAAGAGTCCAAAGTCCAATTAATGAAAGCTCAAAACCGAGGTGTAAAATCGAAAAACTACTTTAAAAAAGAACAAATTGCCAGTTCTTAAACGTTACAATTTATTGTTAGACTTAGCAATCGCGGAAAGGCTTGGCAGCATGTGTGTGGCTATTGCGAGACGAAGATAACAACTGACTTGCCGCTCGCGACAGCTGCATTGCCGAATACAAATAAAACTTACATGCTAGCTTAAGTATAAGAGTTTTTATGCGTATATTACTGGACAATTCAATAATCTCAGTAATTAAAGCTTATCCTAACAATTCATTTTTTCTCCTTGTTCTAACTATTATCATGATCCAACATTCCGGCCACCTTGAAGGGATCGCCTTCAATCACTTGGTAGCCCTGGCAGCATTAGCGCCGGCCGCCGGCTGATCTGCCGCATGTCCAGTCCACCGACGAGAGGGCCGCTTTGAGATAAGCCTCCACTCCATCTTCCTTCCACGGAGAACAGAAGCCAGCTTTGCTTCCTTCGAAATGAGTCCTGGAACTCCTTCACCAGGTTCCTCACGAAAATGTGGCTCCTTCTCCAAGTATCGCCGGACTGGCGTGCCACGTCGAGCGAATAAGATGTACGCTGTTAAAATGAGAGGTTTAGTGGATCTTGCTGTAAACTCAATATGAACCGCATTTGATGCGAATCACACGAACACCGCTGTATACACTTTTTGCGGGGCTCGTCCTCTTATCTTTACCAGCACATCTGTGGCACCGCACAATTCTATACCTCGATGCATCAAAGAGGTTCGTCTTTCAAAATCGTCCGACTTTTGACTGTATATAATCAGCGATTGCAATCTTCCTAAGCTAGATAGGCAAACGAGTACTGAGTATTCTTTAAACCCTTGAGGCATGCAACGAAGCCGAACGAACTGATCGAGTTTCTGAACGCCACACCCTCTTGACGACAAATCGGCGGGATTTGATGATGTCAGTCCATGTCTCAAAAAAACATTATTGGCCATCTCTTGGAGGCCTGCAACTCTATTGGCTACAAATGTTGCAAGTAATGAAGGGGAAGTATATGTACAATGTAGTGCGGTTTCTGAATCATTCGAGAAACTCGCACTCTCGATTCGACATCGGTCCAACACGAATATTTGGGCTAAAATATGCGCGAAAGATTCTAGCAAAGTTTTTCGCTTGGTGGGACTTAGTTTGGCGAAGCTATCAACCAATTGATACCGAAAAGTATCCAAACTTGGTGTCCACCTTAAGCCAAGCGTTTTTGTCGAATCGGCATCATTGGAAATCCAAAGTTTCTCATTTCCGCCTTCTTCTAATACGTTATAATGGTTTAAAAACCATTTTGCCAATGGAAAATTGCCCGTTTTGATATCTGCCGTGAGGGCAGTTCGGTTCAAACGGAACCTACAAAATGAACCAATTTGATCCCTCTGAATCGCAGGTCCCACCAGTAATTCCTTGAGAGAGTATGACGACGTTTTCTTACACGACACGTCCACTACTACTCGAAGTTTGGTGGAATTGCTTTCAGGTCTCAGGACGCACTGGTGTGAAAAAGTGTTACGTGGTCCTGGTGGAACTTCTGTATCTATCAACATGCGACCAAGGTCAAGATTTACGTTCATACGTACATCCTCGAGTTCCCAGATCATGGGAACAACTTGTCTTTTGACAATTTGTGACGAACCCAGCACTTTGGGATCAGTCGTGACTGACAAATTGACACCAAAGTGTCCAGTCGTCAATTTTTGAGCGCTGTCCCGAGAGCTTTGTTTGCAAACGATGTGCTCCGCAGAATAATTTGCCGAAACACTTTTCTCCGGGACAGCTTCGACCTCACAGTGTCGATCTACACTGTCTTCAAAACGAACATCTTTTCTATGTTGCATCACTGAGCAACATATTGGGCTTTTGGTAAGCATTTTCTTGCACCGCCCTGATGCCACCCAACCAAACAACGTCCTTTGTAGTAACGGACCACCCTTCGCCAATCGAATTTGTCCGTTACGAAGCATTTCAAAAAGGAGTCGGCTCCCAGAAGTATATCTATTTTCTGGGGTTTGTGGAACTCAGGGTCAGCCAGTTCGACATTTGCTGGGATCTTCCACCTATTGATGGGAAGATCACAATCTGGCTGCCTGCTACAAATCGATTTCAGCACCCAAAATTCGGCGCTGAACTGATGTCTCGATACACGAGACGAAACTATTGTCGAGACTTTGCCTTTTGCAGTCAATCTCGACTGTCCAACCGACTTGACGGTTAAACATTTGTTTTTGCGTTGAAGGCGTAAGGCTTCAGCGAGGTCTTCCGCCATGAAGTTCACCTGTGACCCTGAATCCAACAAGACTCTAGCGAAACTGTCTTGAACTTTAACAACAGCCGTTGCCAGGATTACCTGATCGGTTTCGCTAGCACTTTGATAAACATGGGCAGGATGAGCAGAAGCCTGTGATTTTTCTACCGGTGTGACTTTGTGAAGGAGAGTGTTGTGAGGACGAGAACAAACTCTACACTTCGACGCAGTGCAGTTGGACACTCTGTGCTCTGAATGCAAGCAGTTTAAATTAAATCTATCGTCAACCGGCAGTGCTGCAAACCCTTGACAATTTTCAATCATATGGTTTGCACTGCAAAACTGGCATGTGGGTTCCACTTCCTTTTCAACATTTGTACACGCAAACGACGATTTTTTAGCGTGTTTCATTTCAACTGTTTGCTTCATCCTAGACTTTGAACTTTCTTCAGCAGACAAATGTTGATATCGCCTGTTCAAAGCCGCAGCACAGTCGGCCCATTTCGGCAATGTGTTGTAATCCAGCTGTACCTCATACTTCGACTTCGTATGAGGATCTACCTTCGACCTAACTATATGAATCAGATTCCAACGGACATTAGCGAACCAAAAATTGCCGATACAGAGTCAACTATTGTTCGAATTCCAACTGCCGATGGCTTGGACATCGGCTCAATGTCAAACAACTGGGCAAGAGTTTCAAAAAAGATAAGACACTTGTTGTCATATACTCGACTTAGACTTTCAAATGACTTCGGGTAGTTCGCATCAGATACTTGGAAAGCTCTGATGGTGCCTAACGCCTCATCTGATAAGCACGATATCAAATGGTTGAATTTCTCAATATTTGACAGCGAGCGATCAGAGTCCACCAAGCTATTAAACAGACCGATAAATTGTCTGTATTCCGAGTGTTTACCGCTAAATTTGGGCAACTTTAGTTTGGGCAAGTGAGAATGGTGAGAAGGCTGAGGGACGACTTCTGCTGCCTGATGCGCACTTAGGGCTGACATGTATGAGGACCGTGCCAAAATACATGTTTCCTCAAGCATTGCACTACTGGTATTGTCAGGATCTATTGCATCGATCTCTGACTGCAGATCCATAGCTTTGGAAATGTATGAATTTAGTATGTCTAGCCGGCACTGAATCTCAAATTTGCTTGGAGTCACCATTTTATTAATGAGTGAACTCCTTTGACGCTCTATGTCGCTCTCTACTTTTTCCAATTTAACAAACAATTGACTTAAACGAGCACTAAGGCAAGTTTCCGCGTCAACCAGAACGGTGTTATTAGGGTCTGTTTTGTGTGCCATATTGACTAATTAAATTTTGACTCTTTTCGAATGCACGTAAGTGTACTATATCCAACAATAATCAGCTGATCAACAAACTTGACTGACGAAGATAATCAACTGATTAAAGAGAACTGTTGATTAACAACAGTTGGCGATCAATATAATTTAAGAAAATCAGAAGATAAAAGATAATCAGCTGGCTAACTGAAATTCTCGCATGTAAAAAGAAATACCAGCAATTAACAAAACGCAAGCGTATGTAGATAAGCGCCGACAGTTGTCAACAACAACAAAATACCAATCTACGCAAACGCACCAGCGCAACAAAAATCAGCTGATTACTGATATTCGACTTATTCGACTGCACAATTAAAAAAAACAACAACAGCGCATGCGCAGGTAGACGAACGATGCGATCTACCAACAACAACAGCGCATGCGTAGCAATGATGCGATCTACCAACAACAACTAAAAAGCTTGCCGTTTATCAGCGTACGTTTGTATGTTTGCTAGCTTGTACGTTTGTATGTAAGCAGCGTTGACACAAACAAAGTAAGACGAAATCAAAGCGGAGCAGAATCGAAGTAAAACACTAACAAAGTACAAGCTAACTACCGCAAGCCAAATCCAACAGCTGTATGTATGTATGTATGCAAACGCGAACTGCGCTTTACTTATGTGCAAAGAACAAAGGTCAAAAAAACCCACCACCGAAATATGTAGATATTGGCGAATAGCGAAATTGAAGAGGAACGGCTAACGTTGATATGCGAAATTAATGTAACAAATATATTTGCGCTAGTTAAGTGTTCTGTTTTGTTTATGTATATTTATTTAATTCGGTTTGTGTGTTTTGCTTCAAATTGTTTCCAATAAATCACAAGTATATATCAGTGCCGAAACGCAGTGTCTCTAATGTGCAATAAATGGAGCAGTACTTTTCTATGTACTTTCAAATGTGTATTGTGCCGCTTCTATGCTTGCACTTTCTATATTCTCCTGCACTGACTCGTTTGGGCACTGTCACCTGATCAACAGAAGAGTCGCTCTTGGGCTCAATTCTGGGTATTATCTCCAAGATGGGTGCCTTCAACTCCTGGCTGTTCAAATCCAGAATTCCAATACGGTCAACAGCTCCAGGGGAAATCCAACAGCAACAATCAAACCGACACACACAGCAAACCAAAGCCTTGAAATGTCTTAAAGACCAACGAACGCGATTGAAAGTCCCTGCTCGGGCGCCATGTAAAATCGAAAAACTACTTTAAAAAAGAACAAATTGCCAGTTCTTACACGTTACAATTTATTGTTAGACTTAGCAATCGCGGAAAGGCTTGGCAGCGTGTGTGTGGCTATTGCGAGACGAAGATAACAACTGACTTGCCGCTCGCGACAGCTGCATTGCCGAATACAAATCAAACTTACATGCTAGCTTAAGTATAAGAGTTTTTATGCGTATATTACTGGACAATTCAATAATCTCAGTAATTAAAGCTTATCCTAACAATTCATTTTTTCTCCTTGTTCTAACTATTATCATGATCCAACACGAGGTTTCCTTAACGTCATCAGAACATAGGATAAGCACTCTAGTTTTGTACTCCGTAGTTTCGAGTTTATTGAATAAAGTTTATATTTAGACCCCGTACTCTAAAAAAGAGTATAGGGGTCTATTAGGTTTGTCAGAAGCGAAATGTGCGTAACAGGCAGAAGGAGGCGTGGCCGACCCCATAAAGTATATATATTCTAGATCAGCATCAACAGCCGAGTCGATATACCTATGTCCCTCTGTCCGTCTGTCCGTCTGTCTGTCTGTCTGTATGTCCGTCCGTCCGTATGAACACCTGGATCTTTTAAACTACAAAAGCTAGAGACACCAAATTTGGAATGAAAGTCCGTTATCTTCGCGAGCAGATCAAGTTTATTTCAAATTGTTGCCACGCCCCTTACCGCCCCCGCAATGAGCAAAAAACCAGACACACCTCGAAAAAAAATTTACTTTTAGGCCAATAACTCAGTAACTATGGCACTTAGGAACACCATTTCTGGTAAACAGGTTGCTAGTGACACCCTTAATGCAATGCCATTAAAAATTTTGAGCTGCCACGCCCCTTTTCCCCACATCAGCTAAAAAACTTGTACGCTTTAATGCCGTTTTTAAGGCATTTATTCATATAGTAGAGTGTTGTAATTCAACATTCGTATAGAGACATATAAAATCAAACTATTCTGAAAGGGGCATCAACATACTACCTTTAACAAAAGAGCTAATGCGTTACAAAGTTTGTTATTTAAATGCAAATGGGTGTTTTACATTCGGCTCGATCGACTGTAGCCTTTCTTACTTGTTTTTTAATAAGCTAAGTGTCGAAACATCTTATTATATATATAGTGACATATGTAGATACATACGTACCTAAACCCATACACCACATACACCACATACACAACACTTATTATTTATGTCAAAGATTTCTTTCGCACAAAAGACTAATGTAAACACTATCAAAAAATCAAATGGTGACAATAACACCACAAGAACCTAATGTAAACACTATTGAAAAAATCAAATGGTGACAATAACAATTCTGGCTTCCCACGAATGCATTAAATATCATAAACAATTCGCCAGAATCGTTATTCCGATCATTGGGGTTAAAACTGCTGACGTTAAACAAATCCTAGCCGAACACTCTCAATCTCTTCAAGATCGAGATCTTTCTCTATTTACATAAGAGCTAAAAGCTCAATGAGTCCAAAGTCCAATTAATGAAAGATCAAAACCGAGGTTTGCTTAACGTCATCAGAACATAGGATAAGCAGTCTAGTTGTGTACTCCGTAGTTTCGAGTTTATTGAATAAAGTTTATATTTTTTTAATAAGCTAAGTGTCGAAACATCTTATTGGCGCAGCCGGTAGGATATTGATAATAAATATCCTCGTAATAAGTAATCGTCCTTTTTTTCAATCCATTGAAAAGAAATCCTTGTACGACCAAGGAATTTCTAGGATTCGAGCACGCGGCAAGGAAACGGTTAAAACATTACAATTTTGGAAAAAATATTATGTTAATATCCGCCAAAGAACCTAAGCGTGTGTGACTCATAACCCAATTATCAGTCGATAATCCCTTCATCAGATTAGTTATGAATGGACAAAATTTTAACTGTGTAATTGACACAGGTTCATCCATAAATCTAATTAAAGAAAAATTTTTAAAATTCCCTACAAAAACTTGTCAATTGAACGTACAAACAATAAATGGTATTGTTCAATTAAAGAAATGTGTATCTTTTGCCCTAGTAAACTATGCCCTACCTATCAAATATTTTACTTACACAACTTTTCTGATAAATACGATATCTTATTAGGTAGAGAATATCTGGAATCTTGTGAAGCAAAATTGACTATAACCAAAAAACAGTTATTCTAAACGATCATCTATTTTCAATGAGATATGACCGTGAGAATTCTGTCAAGGACAAGACCGCATTTCAATGCCTTGATCCGCCCCAAACAAAATACATAGCAGTAAATTACGCTATCAATAATGAATTAAATGAAACAAATCAATTTCGATTAGAACATCTAAACGATGAAGAAAAATGCAAATTGACCAAAATTCTTTTCGAGTTTAGTGACATTCAGTACAAAGAAAGTGCAAATTTGACTTTTACCAGTACAATTAAGCATGTCATCCAAACTAAACACGAAGACCCAATCCAAAAGCGTCCATACAAGTATGCGCAAACATTCGACGAAGAAGTCGAAAAACAAATCAAGGAAATGATTAAACAAGGTATAATACGTAAATCAAAATCACCTTATTGCTCACCAATTTGGACTGTGCCAAAGAAACGTGACGCATCAGGTAAAGAAAAATTCCGCATAGTTATTGACTATCGAAATTTAAATGAAATAACAATCGATGATAAATATCCTATCCCAGTCATGGATGATATACTAGACAAACTTGGAAAATGTCAGTATTTCACTACAATTGACTTAGCGAAAGGATTTCATCAGATACAAATGGACCCACAAAGTATACCAAAAACAGCTTTGAAAAACGCCCCAGCAACATTTCAACGTTGTATGAACAATCTATTAGAAGATCTAATTTACAAAGATTGTTTAGTATACATGGATGATATAATAGTGTATTCCACTTCATTGGAAGAACATTTATTATCATTAAAAAGGGTATTTACAAAACTGCGTGAAGCCAATCTAAAATTGCAATTAGATAAATGCGAATTCATGAAAAAGGAAACTGAATTCCTAGGGCACATAATAACAACAGAAGGAATACAACCAAACCCAACTAAAATCTCTGCCATACAACATTTTCCAATACCAAAAACACGCAAAGAAATAAAATCGTTTTTAGGTCTTTGTGGTTATTACAGAAAATTCATTCCTAATTTTGCACACGTTGTAAAGCCAATGACTTTAAAATTAAAGAAAGGTGCAACTATAAATATAAAAGAACCAAATTACATTTCTGCTTTTGAAAAATTAAAAGTACTTATAACATCCGATCCAATATTAGTTTATCCGAATTTCGAAAAACCATTTTGTCTTACAACTGATGCCAGTAACATAGCTATTGGAGCTGTTCTGTCTCAAAATCAAAAACCAACTTGTTTCGCAAGTAGAACCCTAAACGAACATGAAATTAACTATGCAGCAATTGAAAACGAACTTTTAGCCATCGTTTGGGCAACCAAATATTTCCGATCTTATCTCTACGGTAGAAAATTCGAGATTCTCAGTGACCACAAACCACTTGTTTGGCTTAATAATATTAAAGAACCAAATATGAAATTACAACGCTGGAAAATAAAATTAAATGAATTTGATTATCACATTAAATATGTACCAGGTAAAGAAAACTATGTTGCAGATGCTTTGTCTAGAATTAAAATTGAAGAAAACTTGTTAGGAGAAACTTCCGATGTAACAGTAGCAACAATCCACAGCGCTCAAGAAGATAACCAATATTACATTTCAATCACAGAAAGACCAATCAATTATTTTAAAAGACAAATAGAATTTGTAAAAAGTAACTCAAATAACACAAACGTCATTAATTATTTTCATAAAAGAAAAATCTTAATAAATTATGTCGAAATGACACACAACCATGCAAAAGAATTAATTAAAGAATACTTATGTTCAAAGAAAAGTGTTATATACTTCAGCAACGAAGCCGATTTTCTTACATTTCAGAATGCTTTCGTTGAAATAATTAGTCTCAATAACATTACAAAAGTAATGAGATCCACTAAAAAACTAATAGACCCCCAGACATATGCCGAATTCAAAGAATTTATTATTAATACACACGAAAAGTTATTACATCCATGAATAGAGAAAATGACACTATTATTTAAAGAAAAATATTATTACCCAGATTATCAAAACTTAATACAAAACATAATTAACGAATGCAGTTTGTAATATAGCAAAAACAGAACACAGAAACACTAAGTTAGCTTTTGAATTAACTCCAGAAATCCATAATCCAAGAGAAAAATATGTCATTGATTTTTATATGGTAGACAATAAACAATTTCTATCTTGTATAGACTTATATTCTAAATACGCAACTTTAATAGAAGTAAATGGTCGAGATTGGTTAGAAGCCAAAAGAGCTCTTTTAAAAGTATTTAATGACATGGGTAAACCAATAGAAATAAAAGCAGATAAAGACTCAGCTTTCTTGTGCTCTGCACTACAAATGTGGTTAAAGTCAGAAGACGTAAATATATCCATCACAACTAGCAAAAACGGTATTTCCGACATAGAAAGATTCCATAAAACAATAAATGAAAAATTAAGAATTGTTAATTCTGACACTAACCAGGAAAACAAATTAACCAGATTCGAAGTAATACTTTACACTTATAACCATAAAACCAAACATAATTCAACTGGTAGAACACCAGCAGACATTTTCATTTACGCAGGAACACCTGAGTATGATACACAGCTAAATAAGAAAAGGCAAATAGAAAGACTTAATGAAAAAAGAACCGAATTTGAAATAGATACTAGATATAGGGAATCACCTTTAGTAAAATCTAAATCCACAAACCCATTTAAACAAACAGGAAATCTAACACAAATAGATGAAAAACATTATGAAGAAGTAAACAGAGGTAGAAAAATAACACACTATAAATCAAAATATAAAAGAAAGAAAGTAACTAATGAAAGTAAATATGATAATTCCAGATCAACTAATAACTCGAATCAAGATGATAACCCCTCATAATTTAACAACTATAATTATAACACTCATGCTACTCAACTTTGTATGGCCAATAAAAGGTCAAAATTTGGAAATCAACCCAATTAACTCCAAAAACGGATATCTTATATTTCAAACAGGAACAATCAATTTACCTATAAAATACGAATACCACTATTTAACTATTAATATAACAAAAACTGAAGAAACTTATAATAATTTAATGAAACAAACAAAAGAATTTGAACCATTAGTAAAAATACAGTATTTAACAGAAAAACTGGACAGAGAAATGAAAGGCTTAAGACTAGTAAAACGAAATAAAGGAGGACTTGTAAATTTCATGGGCACATTTTATAAATACCTTTTCGGAACTTTAGATCAAGAAGACAAAGAAGAATTACAATCAAAAATAGATAACATTTCAGAAAATAGTGTTCAAGCCAATGAACTAAATGAAGTAATAAAAGCTGTTAACAAAGGAATAGAAGTAATGAACAAACTAAGTATGACACATGAGGCAGAGCAACGACTCGAATTACTAATTTTCAATCTACAAGAATTCACAGAATATGTCGAAGACATTGAGTTAGGTATGCAATTAACCAGGCTTGGTATATTCAACCCTAAATTACTAAAATATGACTCACTAAAACATTTAAACGTTGAAAAAATAATAAATATTAAAACATCAACTTGGCTAAAAACAACTACTAATATGTAACTTTAAATGCATAAATATAAAAGAAATTATAAAATATATTGAGCCTACCACAATTGTAACATGGAACATTTCTAATACAACAATAAAACAAAAATGTCAGAAAAGTAATGTCAATCTTAATATTCAGGGTAATAAAATAATTAACATCAATCAATGTAAACTACAAATAAATAATATAATTTTAAGCGACAATTACTTACAACCAGAAGTTGATCTTACACCATTGTATCTACCAATAGAAATTATTAAAGTCAAACCCATAAAACATGATGTTATTGTAAAAATAGTATCACAGAATAATGCACTTACACATAAAGTTATAATAATTATTATCATATTCCTATACCTAAAATATGTATCTTACAATCCCATAATATTAATCCAGAAAAAAATTAAAAAACAAATTCACGAAACCAAGAACGAAACGCTTTAATCAGCTCAACAACAAATACAACATGAACAACACGAGCAACAAGACGAAATGACTATCGAACACATCGGCATATCGGCACATTCAACATTACCAAAACTCTACCCATCAGTTTCACCATGACTCACAGGCTCGCCTCTTAAGGAGAGGGAAGTGACATATTCTTACTGAATATGTCTACATTATACATAACAATGCTACATAGCAGCCTAAACGTCGAATTCCACATCAATAGCTATCCCCCAACTATAAACATTCCCAAGCTGCACTTGTGAACAATTTCGGCATTCGTAAACAAAGAGCAGCCTAGACGGAGCATCTCCGCCAATCGATCAGCATCGATCGATAACCGCTCACAGGCACAAGCTGAGAAATCGCACAATTCTTGGTTCCCAGCTTTTAGCGGTCATTCCCAAATTGTAAACATTAAGGTCCCTGTAAACAGAACTTTCATTAATAAAACTTTATTCAATAAACTCGAAACTACGGAGTACAAAACTAGACTACATATCCTATGTTCTGATGACGTTAAGCAAACCTCGGTTTTGAGCTTTCATTAATTGGACTTTGGACTCATTGAGCTTTTGGCTCTTATGTAAATAGAGAGAGATCTCGATCTTGAAGAGATTGAGAGAGTTCGGCCAAGATTTGTGTAACGTCAGCAGTTTTAACCCCAATGATGGGAATAACGATTTTGGCGAATTGTTTATGATATTTAATACATTCGTGGGAAGCCAGAATTGTTATTGTCACCATTTGATTGTTCGATAGTGTTTACATTAGTTTTTTTGTGGGAAAGAAATCTTTAACATAAATAATATGTGTGGTGTATGGTGTATGTGGTGTATGGGTTTAGGTACGTATGTATCTACATATGTCACTTCCCCATCCTTAAGAAATGAGCCTGTCCTCAGGCGGTTAATTTTGGATATAGTGTTGGATCTACTACAATTTCTTCGATATCGTTTTCAATTACATTTGGATATATTTCTGTATCATTTTGAATATTTGATTGTATGTTTGAGGTTGATTGTTTTTTGTTCTTATAATTAACAATAATTTTTCGTGGAATATTTTTATATTTAAAGATAATGTATAATATAAGTATGATTAAAATAATTGTTAAAGTTGTTATAGTTATAATTTGGAATGTGTTGTAAAATTTTGTTTGTTGTTGGATAATTTCTTTAGTTTGGACATATGACAATGGTTCTAGTTTGGTTATATTATTATTTATGTAGACTGTTTGTGTGTAATCTAGCATAGTATTAGTTATTTGAATTTCATCTAATTGGATTGAACAATTTATAGCTTTTATCATATTGTTTCCTTCGATAATAATTTCTCTATTGATACAATTTTGGTTTAGTACAGTTTTCGGTAAGTTCCATGTTAACATAATGTTTGGTTCTACACACTTGATTTCATAATTTTTATGGGATTTTGAATATCTACATTCTGTTTTATCTTGCTTTAATATTCCAGTAATACATTTGTTCATAACTAGATTTTTATTGGTTGCTGTGAATGCTTTATTGTTCTGTAAGTAGTAAGTGTCATTTATAGTTTCGGTCAATGTCTTTGTTTTCGTCAGGGTATGGAATAACAACTACTATTTAGCCAAGTTTATGTTTTAATATTTATTTTTTTTTTATGAGTGTTATAATTATAGTTGTTAAATTATGAGGGGTTATCATCTTGATTCGGGTTATTAGTTGATCTGGAATTATCATATTTACTTTCATTAGTTACTTTCTTTCTTTTATATTTTGATTTATGGTGTGTTATTTTTAGACCCCGTACTCTAAAAAAGAGTATAGGGGTCTATTAGGTTTGTCAGAAGCGAAATGTGCGTAACAGGCAGAAGGAGGCGTGGCCGACCACATAAAGTATATATATTCTAGATCAGCATCAACAGCCGAGTCGATATAGCAATGTCCGTCTGTCCGTCTGTCTGTCTGTCTGTCTGTCCGTCCGTCCGTATGAACACCTGGATCTTTTAAACTACAAAAGCTAGAGACACCAAATTTGGAATGAAAGTCCGTTATCTTCGCGAGCAGATCAAGTTTATTTCAAATTGTTGCCACGCCCCTTACCGCCCCCGCAATGAGCAAAAAACCAGACACACCTCGAAAAAAATTTACTTTTAGGCCAATAACTCAGTAACTATGGCACTTAGGAACACCATTTCTGGTAAACAGGTTGCTAGTGACACCCTTAATGCAATGCCATTAAAAATTTTGAGCTGCCACGCCCCTTTTCCCCACATCAGCTAAAAAACGTTTACGCTTTAATGCCGTTTTTAAGGCATTTATTCATATAGTAGGGTGTTGTAATTCAACATTCGTATAGAGACATATAAAATCAAACTATTCTGAAAGTGACATCAACATACTCCCTTTAACAAAAGAGCTACTGCGTTACAAAGTTTGTTATTTAACTGCAATATCACTTACGCGCGAGACCGATACAGAAACATACAAACACATGTTCGAACGTTTTCGATGCTTGTGTGGCGACAGCGCTGCCGGCAGACGCTGGCCGCGCCGAATACACACATATATACATCCATGCATACATACGTATAATTTCAAACGAATGTGTTTGTATGAATAATATGTAAATGCTGATTATCGGAGAATTCTTGAAAGTGGCGCGTGGTGCAACTGATAGAGTTGCGGCAATGCGAATTGTTAATATAATTATTTTTAAATTTCAATTCAAAATGTACATATAAAATTAAAATTTTTAAATTTCATTCGTCTGTCTGTCCGTCTGTCTGTCTGTCTGTCTGTCCGTCCGTCCGTATGAACACCTGGATCTTTTAAACTACAAAAGCTAGAGACACCAAATTTGGAATGAAAGTCCGTTATCTTCGCGAGCAGATCAAGTTTATTTCAAATTGTTGCCACGCCCCTTACCGCCCCCCGCAATGAGCAAAAAACCAGACACACCTCGAAAAAATTTACTTTTAGGCCAATAACTCAGTAACTATGGCACTTAGGAACACCATTTCTGGTAAACAGGTTGCTAGTGACACCCTTAATGCAATGCCATTAAAAATTTTGAGCTGCCACGCCCCTTTTCCCCACATCAGCTAAAAAACGTTTACGCTTTAATGCCGTTTTTAAGGCATTTATTCATATAGTAGGGTGTTGTAATTCAACATTCGTATAGAGACATATAAAATCAAACTATTCTGAAAGTGACATCAACATACTCCCTTTAACAAAAGAGCTACTGCGTTACAAAGTTTGTTATTTAACTGCAATATCACTTACGCGCGAGACCGATACAGAAACATACAAACACATGTTCGAACGTTTTCGATGCTTGTGTGGCGACAGCGCTGCCGGCAGACGCTGGCCGCGCCGAATACACACATATATACATCCATGCATACATACGTATAATTTCAAACGAATGTGTTTGTATGAATAATATGTAAATGCTGATTATCGGAGAATTCTTGAAAGTGGCGCGTGGTGCAACTGATAGAGTTGCGGCAATGCGAATTGTTAATATAATTATTTTTAAATTTCAATTCAAAATGTACATATAAAATTAAAATTTTTAAATTTCATTCGAAAATTTGAATTTAAATTGAGTACGGAGTATGGAGTACGGGGTCTTTTACAGTCGGCTCGATCGACTGTAGCCTTTCTTACTTGTTGGTATTGGAAAATGTTGTATGGCAGAGATTTTAGTTGGGTTTGGTTGTATTCCTTCTGTTGTTATTATGTGCCCTAGGAATTCAGTTTCCTTTTTCTTGAATTCGCATTTATCTAATTGCAATTTTAGATTGGCTTCGACAGTTTTGTAAATACCCTTTTTAGACCCCGTACTCTAAAAAAGAGTAGAGGGGTCTATTAGGTTTGTCAGAAGCGAAATGTGCGTAACAGGCAGAAGGAGGCGTGGCCGACCCCATAAAGTATATATATTCTTGATCAGCATCAACAGCCGAGTCGATATAGCAATGTCCGTCTGTCCGTCTGTATGTCTGTCCGTCTGTCCGTCTGTCTGTCCGTCCGTATGAACACCTAGATCTTTTAAACTACAAAAGCTAGAGCCACCAAATTTATAATGAAAGTCCGTTATTAACCCAGGCAGGTTAAGTTTATTTCAAATTTTTGCCACGCCCCTTACCGCCCCCGCAATGAGCAAAAAACCAGACACACCTCGAAAAAAAAGTAGTTTTAGGCCAATAACTCAGTAACTATGGCATTTAGGAACACCATTTCTGGTAAACAGGTTGCTAGAGACATCCTTAATGCAATGCCATTAAAAATTTTGAGCTGCCACGCCCCCTTTTCTCCTGAGAGTTAGCCAAACGTTTTCACTTTAATGCCATGTTTAAGGCATTTATTCATATAGTAGGGTGTTGTAATTCAACATAAGTATAGAGACATATAAAATCAACTTATTCTGAAAGTGCCATCATCATACTACTTTTAAAAAAAGAGTTACTGCGTTACAAAGTTTGTTATTTAACTGCAATATCACTTACGCGCGAGAGCGAGACAGAAACATACAAACACATGTTCGAACGTTTTCGATGCTTGTGTGGCGACAGCGCTGCCGGCAGACGCTGTGGCGACAGCGCTGCCGGCAGACGCTGGCCGCGCCGAATACACACATATATGCATACATATAATTTCAAACGAATGTGTGTTTTTATGAATAATATGTAAATGCTGATATTCGGGGGGAATTCTTGAAAGTGGCGCGTGGTGCAACTGATAGAGTTTGTCTGAGGTTGTAGGTTCGAATGCTGGCAATGCGAATTGTTAAATTATTTTTTTTTAAATTTCAATTCAAATTGAATACAAATGTGCACTACTATGAGAGTACGGGGTCTTTTATAGTCGGCTCGGTCGACTGTAGCCTTTCTTACTTGTTAATGATAATAAATGTTCTTCCAATGAAGTGGAATACACTATTATATCATCCATGTATACTAAACAATCTTTGTAAATTAGATCTTCTAATAGATTGTTCATACAACGTTGAAATGTTGCGGGGGCGTTTTTCAATCCAAAAGGCATTCGAGTGTATTCGTAATGTCCATTTTTAGTTGAAAAGGCTGTTTTTGGTATACTTTGTGGGTCCATTTGTATCTGATGAAATCCTTTCGCTAAGTCAATTGTAGTGAAATACTGACATTTTCCAAGTTTGTCTAGTATATCATCCATGACTGGGATAGGATATTTATCATCGATTGTTATTTCATTTAAATTTCGATAGTCAATAACTATGCGGAATTTTTCTTTACCTGATGCGTCACGTTTCTTTGGCACAGTCCAAATTGGTGAGCAATAAGGTGATTTTGATTTACGTATTATACCTTGTTTAATCATTTCCTTGATTTGTTTTTCGACTTCTTCGTCGAATGTTTGCGCATACTTGTATGGACGCTTTTGGATTGGGTCTTCGTGTTTAGTTTGGATGACATGCTTAATTGTACTGGTAAAAGTCAAATTTTCACTTTCTTTGTACTGAATGTGTTGGAATATCATCAACATTCAAACAATAACATTACACAACACTAAGTTATGAATTATTAGATTATGTTAATTTGGTCACACTTGAATCTGTTATCTTTCTTCTTCTTAAAAAGCCTAAGCTGTAACGTGGTGTCGATGTTGCATACGAAAAGAATAATCTTTAAATATAAAGTCAATCTATATATAAAACATAAATCAAACATTGAGAGTTATTATTTATTCATTTAATCTCTTTTTCTAATAGAATGTCACTAAACTCGAAAAGAATTTTGGTCAGTTTGCATTTTCTTCATCGTTTAGATTTTATAATTGAAATTGATTTGTTTCATTTAATTCATTGTGAATAGCTTAATTTACTGCTATGTCATTTGTTTGGGCCGGATCAAGGCATTGAAATGCGGTCTTGTCTTTGACAAATAGATGATCGATTACAATAACTGTTGTTTGTTTGTAGTCGATTTTTGCTTCACAAGACTCTAGATATTCTCTACCTAGTAAGATATCGTAGTTGTCGGAAAAGTTGTGTAAGTAAAATATTTGATGGTTATGGCCAAGTTTGATAGGGGCAAAAGATACGCAACTCTGTAGTTGAACAATACCATTTATTGTTTGTACGTTCAATTGGCAAGGTTTTTTAGGAAAGTTTATAAAGTTTTGTTCCATTATATTAATGGATGAACTTGTGTCAATTACACAGTTAAAATTTTGCCCATTCATAACTGATATGAAGAAGGGATTGGTTCTTCGTTGTCCGAGGCTCCTTGATGAAAATTTTCGGATGTTTCCATCTTAGAGTGGCCACTGGTACTTTCTGTCTATCTTTTATGAGGGGGATTAGGAGGTCGTTTACTCTGAGTTTGGTAATTCATTGGGTTTTGTGATCTAGCTTGATCAAGATTTTGTTTGAATTCCTTTTTGTAATGCTTCAGCATTTTCTCTTGTTTTATGATTTGGGTTAGCGTTATTTGAGTAATTTGGATTAGGGTAATAATTCTGACTATTTCCTGACTATTTCACGGTTTTCATTGCTTGAATTGCTTTATGTTTTGTTCGTTTTGGAATTGTTTTGGTTATTATGTTTGTTATAACCATTTTAGTACAATCCTTCGCGTTGAGCTACTTGTTTTAGTTTTGAAACTGTTGTAATGTCATATCGTGCTAATGTCATAAAAATGCTGTCCGGTAATTTTTTTGTAATAACGTCTTTAATAGTATTATTCATTGCATTAGTATACAATATAGTGTTCTGGGTCTGATTTTCTAACATTAATTTATTGGATATTACAAAAGATTTATACTCTAGGTCTTCAACAAACTTACGGATACTATTATTAAAGTTGGTATTATAGAGACGTCGTAGAAGTTCTTCATACGGAGTTTGTGTTTTAAATTCGTCGATGAGGGCGCTTCTTAACTCTCCCCAGGTTGTGGCTGCTGTCAGCTGCGACACTCGTTGTGCGGATCCGGAGGTCTGCATCTCGATTGCTCCAAATAAGACACTATGTTGTCTCACATCCTGTGTTGGGTATAACTGCATTATAAAATCGATCCTCCTTAGTTCCACGGTTTTTCCATCGAATACTGGCACTTGTCGAATTTGTCCAAGCGGTTGCTTTAGATGCATTTCGGATAATTCCATTGGTGAGTTGGTTGCCATGGTGTTGTTGTAGATTTTATTTTTATTTTGTTGGCAGTTGTCACTTCAGGTTTTTGTTTTAATTGTCACTTTTGTTGAATTGTAAGAGACTTACGGTTACAGGGATCAATAAATTGATGTGTAAAGCCCAGAAATAAGCTCTTTATTTACAGTTGTTCAAATAGTCCAGAGGATCTATTTTTTGGTTGAACACTGTTTGGTGTTTTGCGCGGTTTTTCTTTGTAATAGCAATTATCTTCGGTGGCGGTCGCACATTTAAATATGGGCCACGACTGATAATTGGGTTTTAAGTCACACACGCTTAGGTTCTTTGGCGGATATCAAGATAATATTTTTCTTCCAAAATTGTAATGTTTTAACCGTTTCCTTGCCGTGCCAAATTCGCGTGCTCGAATCCTAGAAATTCCTTGGTCGTACAAGGATTTCTTTTCAATGGATTGAAAAAAGGACGATTATTATTACGGGGATATTTATTACTGATATCCTACCGGCTGCGCCAATAACGTAGTTCGACACCTGGTTTATCAAAAATATATAAAACTTTATTCAATAAAACACGAAGCTACGGAGTATAAATCTAGACTACTTATCCTATGTTCTGATGACGTTAAGCAAACCTCGGTTTTGAGCTTTTATTAATTGGACTTTGGATTCATTGAGCTTTTGGCTCTTATGTAAATAGAGAGAGATCTCGATCTTGAAGAGATTGAGAGAGTTCGGCCAGGATTTGTGTTACGTCAGCAGTTTTAACCCCAATGATGGGAATAACGATTCTGGCGAATTGTTTATGATATTTAATACATTCGTGGGAAGCCAGAATTGTTATTGTCACCATTTGATTTTTCGATAGTGTTTACATTACTTTTTTGTGGGAAAGAAATCTTTAACATAAATAATAAGTGTGGTGTATGGTGTATGTGGTGTATGGGTTTAGGTACGTATGTATCTACATATGTCACTTCCCCATCCTTAAGAAATGAGCCTGTCCTCAGGCGGTTAATTTTGGATATATTGTTGGATCTATTACAATTTCTTCGATATCGTTTTCAGTTACATTTGGATAAAATTCTGTATTATTTTGAATATTTGATTGTATGTTTGGGATTGATTCTTTTTTGTTCTTATAATTAACATAAATTTTTCGTGGAATATTTTTATATTTAAAGATAATGTATAATATAAGTATGATTAAAATAATTGTTAAAGTTGTTATAGTTATAATTTGGAATGTGTTGTACAATTTTGTTTGTTGTTGGATAATTTATTTGGTGTGGACATATGACAATGGTTCTAGTTTGGTTATATTATTATTTATGTAGACTGTTTGTGTGTAATCTAGCATAGTATTAGTTATTTGAATTTCATCTAATTGGATTGAACAATTTATAGCTTTTATCATATTGATTCCTTCGATAATAATTTCTCTATTGATACAATTTTGGTTTAGTACAGTTTTCGGTAAGTTCCATGTTAACATAATGTTTGGTTCTACATACTTGATTTCATAATTTTTATGGGATTTTGAATATCTACATTCTGTTTTATCTTGCTTTAATATTCCAGTAATACATTTGTTAATAACTAGATTTTTATTGGTTGCTGTGAATGCTTTGTTGTTTTGTAAGTAGTAAGTGTCATGTATAGTTTCGGGCAAAATGTCTTTGTTTTCGTCAGGGTATGGAATAATGTCGTATAGTGCAGTATTTATAATTTCGCGTGGAATATGGGAAATAATTAAAATTTCGTTAGTAGTTGTTTTTAGCCAAGTTGATGTTTTAATATTTATTATTTTTTCAACGTTTAAATGTTTTAGTGAGTCATATTTTAGTAATTTAGGGTTGAATATACCAAGCCTGGTTAATTGCATACCTAACTCAATGTCTTCGATATATTCTGTGAATTCTTGTAGGTTGAAAATTAGTAATTCGAGTCGTTGCTCTGCCTCATGTGTGATACTTAGTTTGTTCATTACTTCTATTCCTTTGTTAACAGCTTTTATTACTTCATTTAGTTCATTGGCTCGAACACTATTTTCTGAAAGGTTATCTATTTTTGATTGTAATTCTTCTTTGTCTTCTTGATCTAAAGTTCCGAAAAGGTATTTATAAAATGTGCCCATGAAATTTACAAGTCCTCTTTTATTTCGTTTTACTAGTCTTAAGCCTTTCATTTCTCTGTCCAGTTTTTCTGTTAAATACTGTATTTTTACTAATGGTTCAAATTCTTTTTGTTTGTTTCATTAAATTATTATAAGTTTCTTCAGTTTTTGTTATATTAATAGTTAAATAGTGGTATTCGTATTTTATAAGTAAATTGATTGTTCCTGTTTGAAATATAAGATATCCGTTTTTGGAGTTAATTGGGTTGATTTCCAAATTTTGACCTTTTATTGGCCATACAAAGTTGAGTAGCATGAGTGTTATAATTATAGTTGTTAAATTATGAGGAGTTATCATCTTGATTCGGGTTATTAGTTGATCTGGAATTATCATATTCATTAGTTACTTTCTTTCTTTTATATTTCGATTTATAGTGTGTTATTTTTCTACCTCTGTTTACTTCTTCATAATGTTTTTCATCTATTTGTGTTATATATCCTGTTTGTTTAAATGGGTTTGTGGATTTAGATTTTACTAAAGGTGATTCCCTATATCTAGTATCTATTTCAAATTCGGTTCTTTTTTCATTAAGTCTTTCTATTTGTCTCTTCTTATTTAGCTGTGTATCATACTCAGGTGTTCCTGCGTAAATGAAAATGTCTGCTGGTGTTCTACCAGTTGAATTATGTTTGGTTTTATGGTTATAAGTGTAAAGTATTACTTCGAATCTGGTTAATTTGTTTTCATGGTTAGTGTCAGAATTAACAATTCTTAATTTTTCATTTACTGTTTTATGGAATCTTTCTATGTCGGAATTACCGTTTTTGCTAGTTGTGATGGATATATTTACGTCTTCTGACTTTAACCACATTTGTAGTGCGGAGCACAAGAAAGCTGAGTCTTTATCTGCTTTTATTTCTATTGGTTTACCCATGTTATTAAATACTTTTAAAAGAGCTCTTTTGGCTTTTAACCAATCTCGACCATTTACTTCTATTAAAGTTGCGTATTTGGAATATAAGTCTATACAAGATAGAAATTGTTTATTGTCTACCATATGAAAATCAAAGACATATTTTTCTCTTGGATTATGGATTTCTGGAGTTAATTCGAAAGCTAACTTAGTGTTTCTGTGTTCTGTTTTTGCTATATTACAAACTTTGCATTCGTTAATTGTGTTTTGTATTAAGTTTTGATAATCTGGGTAATAATATTTTTCTTTAAATAATAATGTCATTTTCTCTATTCCTGGATGTAATAAGTTTCTTTTGTGGGAAAGAAATCTTTAACATAAATAATAAGTGTGGTGTATGGTGTGTGTGGTGTATGGGTATGGGTACGTATGTATCTACATATGTCACTGTATATATCAAATGTGGGAAAAGTGGGCGTGACAGTCCAAAATTTTAAATGGCAATGCAACTATGCCGTCGCTAGGAACCTCCTGTTCCAGAATTGGTCCTAGAATTTATCCTAGATGCCAAAGTTACTGAGATATTTGCCGAAAACACCCATTTTTTGCCGAGGTGTGTCCACTTTTTGCTTATTGTGGGCGAATGGGGCGTGGCATCGTAAAAAAAAAGATTCTTGTATTGACTGACTAAATATGTGATCGTTTGACATCAAACTCGAACACGTAGCTCGTACCATCTCTGAAATCTATTTGTTCATACGGACAGACAGACAGACAGACAGACGGACATGGCTATATCGACTCGGCTTGTGATGCTGATCAAGAATATATATACTTTTGCACAAACCCAATATAATCTCGCAGAGAGTATAAAAATAAATAAAACAAGAAAGAATGCTATAGTCGCCTCGCGACTTTAGGATACCCGTTACTCAGTTTCAATTTGTTATTAACAATGGTGATGGATATAATAGCTTGGCAAACACAGAACACTTTCATACAAATTCATGTATCAAAAGTTTTTCATACTAATTCATATTTGGAGCGTATTTTTGACCGATCGGCCCTATGGGAGCTATACGATATAGTTGTCCGATTTGGTCAGTACATGTACTTCCTAGACATGTACTTTCGGTGTAAATTTGGTTCAGATAGCATAGCTAACCAAAAAGTTTTCTGTACTAAAACTTTCTAATTTTACCTGTACATTTACCTTCATATGAAGAAAAAACGGCCTAAAGTGGGCGTGTCAAAAAACAAAAACAAACTTGTACTGCTTGGGTATTGTACCTTTCATTTTCGACCCCTATCATTTTTCTAGCTCTTAGATCGTTTTGTTCATACAGACGGACGGACGGACGGACGGACAGACGGACATGGCTATATCGACTCGGTTATTGATGCTGATCAAGAATATATATACTTTATGGGGTCTGCCACGCCTTTTTCTGCCTGTTACATACATTCCAACGATTACAATATACCCTTTTACTCTACGAGTAACGGGTATAAAAACAAGTAAGAAAGGCTACAGTCGATCGAGCCGACAGTAAAAGACCTTGTACTCCCAATTTGAATTCAAATATCCAAATGAAATTTAAAAATTTTAATTTTATATGTACATTTTGAATTGAAATTGAAAATAAATTAAATTAACAATTCGCATTGCCAGCATTCGAACCTACAACCTCAGACCAACGCGACGTATGTATGCATGTATGTATTTATGTGTATGTGTGTGTTGAATTACAACACTGTACTATGTAAATAAATGGCTTAAAACGGCATTGAAGTTTTAATTAAATCAGCGGCTGTTAATAGAGTTATGGCTAAGAGTAAAAACTGCACCTTCACCCCGTAATATAAATGTGGTTCATGGCAATTCCCCTAATATTGCTAATTCAAAGTCTGAAAGCCCTCCAAGTCGACGAAACAGTCATTGTATTGCTACTTCCATTACAGTTTAGCCTCCTCTGCTTACCGTCGTGGCTCCACGCAAGCAGATATTTATATCTAGGCTTTCCGCAGACACGACTACCAAAACTCCTGGAAGCATTAATATTTCAAAATTTTATTTTGCTGAGCCTAGAGAGATCTCCTCCTTTAAGATAAGTGTGTCCCCTGACTTGTTTCCCGTCATATGTGATCCAAAGTTTTGACCTCCTCACGAGTTTTTACAGAATACTAGAACTCGTGCAACTCCTATCTCGCTTTCGACTAGTGGTCCGTCTCAAGCGGCCCCGGTAGTAGCCTCAAAAAACTAGACTCTGACCAACTTTTCATTCTACATCAGAATGTAAGGGGTCTGGGGTCTAAATTAAAACAGTTATATAAGAATAGAATGATGAAATAATGTCATCAAATTATAATACATGTTTTGACAAGTTTAATTACATTCCCACACCTAATAATGACTTTTTAGATAGTTTGATTGATCCTTTTTTTCAAGTCAATCATATATCTAATCGTTTAAACAGAATGCTGGATTCTCATCCTCGTAAGTGATTCATCCAGTGCCGTTGTCTCTATATGTTCTATTGTAGTTGTACCTGAAGATTCTTTTCAACCTACTCGTGAAATATCCTTGTATATTCCTAACGTAACCCATTTAGCTCCTTCTGTCCCTTTCAAGTCGCGCCGTTGCTTCCGCAAAGGAAATTATTCTTTGCTAAATCAATTGATTCTTGCTACCGACTGGTCTATACTATACAGCACGAATGATATTAACATAGGTGTCGAGTATTTTTACAACATTTTAAGCTCAATCTTTGATGTCTGCATTCCATATTGTGTTGTAAAGTCCGTTTCATATAAACCACCTTGGTTTTCAACAAGACTATCCTACTTAAAAAACAAAAAATCTAAATATTTTAAAAAGTTTAAGCAGACAGGTTGTAGCTTAGACTTTTTAAACTATACTATAGTAAAAGCTGACTTTACCCTTCTCAACTCTCAATGCTATAATAGTTATCTCGTTCGCTGCAAGTCTCAATTTGCACGTGATGCTAAACAATTCTATAAATTTGTTAATTCTAAACGTAAATCTAGTACCTTACCCTATTCTTTCTTTATCAATTCCAGTAAAGTAAGTGAGGACTCGGCTGCTTCCGATCTCTTTGCTAACTTTTTTTCAATCTACTTACACCTCTAGTTTGCCTACTAACTTCTCTTACCCCTATAAACTCCCATGCTTTAATTCTGTTTTCTTGCCTCATGTAACAGATAGTTGCATGCTTTTTTCAATTAAAACCTTTCCTCAATTAACACCTTTTCTTGCCTCATATGACAGATAGTTGCATGCTTTCCTCAATTGAAACCTTTCCTCAATTAACACCTTTTCTTGCCTTATATTACAGATAGTTGCATGCTTTCTTCAATTAACACCCTAAAGTCTTCCTTCTCTCCTGGGCCTGACAGCATTCCAAGTTGTGTGCTCAAGGAGTGCTGTTTTTCCATAATAAAACCTCTCCTAATTCTTTTTAAACTTTCTTTAGAATCCTCTGTTTTTCCTAATTTATGGAAAGAATCTTACATTATCCCACTGCATAAAAAAGGATGTAAGTCGGATATATCCAACTACAGGGGAATTGCGAAGTTGTCCGCAATCCCTAAGCTCTTCGAAAAGATAATTACTTTGACTTTGCAACATCTTTGCAAGTCAATTATCTCCCCTGCCCAACACGGATTCGTTAAGAGTCGGTCGACTTCGACCAATCTATTGGAATTTACCTCTTTTATAAATGAGGCATTCCTTAATAGAATGCAAACTGATGTCATTTATACCGACTTTAGTAAAGCATTTGACTCTGTGAATCATAACGTCCTTTTACAAAAACTTAGTATTTTAGGCTTCCCACCTTCCATTCTTCTGTGGATATCTTCATATCTAACAGGTAGGACCCAAAGGGTTATGCTTAGATCAGCCATCTCTAAATCAGTTTTTGTTACTTCTGGAGTTCCCCAGGGTAGTCACCTAGGACCCTTACTCTTTAATCTTTTTATAAACGACCTTCCCTGTTCGCTATCCCATTGTCGCATACTTATGTATGCAGATGATGTGAAATTATTATTATCTTATAAGAACCCTTCGGATCATGCGTTATTACAAGATGATTTAAACACAATGCATAACTGGTGCATAACAAATCACTTGCACCTCAATTTCTCTAAATGCCTGTTTATGACTTTAAACAGGGTTACTCCTTACATAGTTAATTACTATATTGACAATGTACCCTTAAAACGCATACTGTTAGTTGAAGATCTTGGTGTTCTCTTTGATAAAAAAATAAGTTTCACACATCATATCTCCACAATTGTTAATAAAGCCAAGGGCACTCTTGGATTTATTAAACGCTGGTCTAAGGAATTTAATGATCCCTTCGTCACTAAACTTCTTTATACATCCCTTGTCCGGCCCATTCTTGAATATTGTTCATGTGTCTGGTCTCCCCAACATGCACATACTCAAGATTTAATTGAGTCGGTGCAAAAGCAGTTACTCTTTGCACTTCGCGGACTCAATTGGGACCCTAACCTTCGTCATCCATCCTACACCAACAGGCTCTTATTCCCTGATCTTCCATCACTTATTAATCGTAGTAGAGTTCTTGGAGTTATTTTTCTTCATAAACTTATAGTTGGCGTTATATGCTCCCCATCCCTCTTAGAACGCCTTAATTTTAATATTCCAACCAGGGCAACCAGTTACTAGACCCCTTTATTTCTTTCTACATGCACTACTAACTACGCTTTGCACCATCGTTTTCGGGTATTATGCGCTAATTATAATCAATACTATAGAATAATTGATACATCTCACTCCCTTCTCCATTTTAAAGCTTTAACCAACTCCATTAAATCTCCGATTTTCATGAGCAGTTTTGTGTGGAATCTCTGAAATTCATGTGTCACTTTAAATCAGTGATCTTTCGTGTTAGATTTGGCACACATTTTTATCGATCTGGTTGGGTTTTTCGCAATCCTCGTAGTAAATATTGGATCAATTTCATTACTTTTTATCCCCAGATTAACTAACCATTAACTATTAATTAATTTATCAATCTAAATTAATTAAATGTTTTAATCCTATTCAGTCAAAATTATTTTTATAATTTGCACTTTTTAATAATCATTAATATTAATTTTAATTCTTCATATAAACTTATTTTCGGTTAATACTCGCGACTGATTTTAGTCTGCGTTAATAAATAAATAAATAAATATCATCCATGACCGGAATATGATATTTATCATCGATTGTTATTCGTTTAAGTTTCGATAGTCAACAACAATACGGAATTTTTCTTAACCCGATTCATCACTTTTCTTTGGCACAATCCAAATTGGTGAGCAATAAGGCGATTTTGATTTACGTATTATACCTTGTTCAATCATTTCTTTGATTTGTTTTTCGACTTCTTCGTCGAATGTTTGCGCACACTTGTATGGACGCTTTTGGATTGGGTCTTCGTGTTTAGTTTTAACAAGTAAGAAAGGCTACAGTCGACCGAGCCGACTATAAAAGACCCCGTACTCTCATAGTAGTTTGTATTCAATTTCAATTGAAATTAAAAAAAAATAATTTAACAATTCGCATTGCCAGCATTCGAACCTACAACCTCAGACAAACTCTATCAGTTGCACCACGCGCCACTTTCAAGAATTCTCCGAATATCAGCATTTACATATTATTCATACAAACACACATTCGTTTGAAATTATATGTATGCATGTATGTGTGTATGTATGTGTGTATTCGGCGCGGCCAGCGTCTGCCGGCAGCGCTGTCGCCACAGCGTCTGCGGCAGCGCTGTCGCCACACAAGCATCGAAAACGTTCGAACATGTGTTTGTATGTTTCTGTCTCGCTCTCGCGCGTAAGTGATATTGCAGTTAAATAACAAACTTTGTAACGCAGTAGCTCTTTTGTTAAAAGTAGTATGATGATGCCCCTTTCAGAATAGTTTGATTTTATATGTCTCTATACTTATGTTGAATTACAACACCCTACCATATGAATAAATGCCTTAAACATGGCATTAAAGTGAAAACGTTTGGTTAACTCTCAGGAGAAAAGGGGGCGTGGCAGCTCAAAATTTTTAATGGCATTGCATTAAGGATGTCTCTAGCAACCTGTTTACCAGAAATGGTGTTCCTAAGTGCCATAGTTACTGTGTTATTGGCCTAAAACTAAATTTTTTTCGAGGTGTGTCTGGTTTTTTGCTCATTGCGGGGGCGGTAAGGGGCGTGGCAAAAATTTGAAATAAACTTAACCTGCCTGGGTTAATAACGGACTTTCATTATAAATTTGGTGGCTCTAGCTTTTGTAGTTTAAAAGATCCAGGTGTTCATACGGACGGACAGACAGACGGACAGACGGACATTGCTATATCGACTCGGCTGTTGATGCTGATCAAGAATATATATACTTTATGGGGTCGGCCACGCCTCCTTCTGCCTGTTACGCACATTTCGCTTCTGACAAACCTAATAGACCCCTCTACTCTTTTTTAGAGTACGGGGTCTAATGACATTCTTCATTGTACATTTTCACTTTCTTTCGGTTTTGTCCTTGACAGAATTCCCATGGTCATATCTCATTTGTAGTCAATTTTTGCTTCACAAGACTCGAGATATTCTCTACCTAATAAGATATCATAATTGTCGGAAAAGTTGTGTAAGTAAAATATTTGATAGGTAAGGCAGAGTTTACTAGGGGCAAAAGATATGCAATTCTTTAGTTGAACAATACCATTTATTCTTTGTACGTTCAATTGGCAATGTTTAAAAAGTATTGTTTCATTAGATTAACGGATGAACCTGTGTTAATTACGCAGTTAAATTTTGTCCATTCATAATGTGACCGGTTTTTTCCATTAAAACTTTCCAGCTTCGTTTTATACGTCTGTCTCTTTATTCTTCTTATGCAGAACTGTCTTCTTCTTAATCTTTTTTCTATCGATCTCTCTTGTTTTACATTTCGATATTCTACTGTATCGATATCTCGTGTTTACATTTCGTGTTTACATTTACATTAGGTTTCTGCTGTCATACTGGTCACTTAACATTATGGGTATTCCTACGTAGTAGCCTAATACAACTCGGCCATCCTGACCATGAGATAGACCTCTATCTCTGTACACTTATTCAAAACGTATAAATGATTACAAACATTTCTTATATTCTAGTATGTGTTTTTTTAGACCCCGTACTCTAAAAAAGAGTATAGGGGTCTATTAGGTTTGTCAGAAGCGAAATGTGCGTAACAGGCAGAAGGAGGCGTGGCCGACCCCATAAAGTATATATATTCTAGATCAGCATCAACAGCCGAGTCGATTTGGCAATGTCCGTCTGTCCGTCTGTCTGTCTGTCCGTCTGTGTGTCTGTCCGTCTGTCTGTCCGTCCGTCCGTCCGTATGAACACCTAGATCTTTTAAACTACAAGAGCTAGAGCCACCAAATTTGGAATGAAAGTCCGTCTATATTGCAGGCAGGTTAAGTTTATTTCAAATTTTTGCCACGCCCCCTACCGCCCCCGCAAATTGTAAAAAACAGTTTTCATTGCACTACAACTTTGAAACTATGAAAGCTATCGTAACCAAATTTACACAGTTGGTGTATGGTACAACTATAACTATCCTCACCAAGTTTCATTAATATCGGACAACTATAGCTTATAGCTCCCATAGGACAAATCGGTCAAAAATAAAAAAATTGTATGAAGACATGTAGTTGTGGTTGAGCTATCGCAACCAAACGCACAGATTATGTGTACATGATTATTATGTGTATCCTTACCAAATTTGATCCAGATTGGACAACTATAGCCTATAGCGCCCATAGGACAAATCGGTAAAATATGAAAAATTTGTATGAAGACATATAGTTGTGGTTGAGCTATCGCAACCAAACTCACAGATATTATATATATATATTATATATTATACCGATATTATTATTATCGGAAGCTAATTCGAGCGGCGATTAACATTAAAACAAACAATATTGAAATTGCAATGTTAAATGTAAATATTTAAAAATGAGTACGGGGTCTTTTACTGTCGGCTCGCTCGACTGAAGCCTTTCCTACTTGTTTTTTATAGCTTAATCTAGTTATTAATTTTCTTGATACTCCTGCGGTGCTGTCGAAATTCTTTACCATTATGTAATCCCCTGTGTCATAATTGTTCGCTATCTTTCTATTTTTATTAAAATATTTATCATTCTTCCCTTGTGATGCTAATTGATTCTGTTGAGCATTTTCCCCAATATTTTCTAAATTTTTCTTTCTAACCGTCTCTGTCTGTGTGATCTCCTCTAGTTGCTCTCCTAAACTATCACTTATTTCGCCCTTTTGTGCTAATCCAAAAAGCATTTCACTGGGAAACTGTTTCGTGCTACAATGTTGCGTGTTGTTTAAAGCATATTCTACCCTTTCTATCACAATGTCGCAATGATGTCCATTTTCAGATTCAGTTAATTTGGCTATCATGGGCCCTAGGCTTCTATTAATTCGTTCTACTTGACCATTGGCTTGTGGTGATCCTGTCGCAATCTTAATGTGTTTTATTTTAGCCTGCTCCATGAATTCATCAAACTCTGCTGATGTAAAGCAACTTCCCTTGTCTGATACAATACATTCTGGTTTACTATATAATCTAACAAATTTCGTAAAACCGTCCACTACTGCAAATATGTGTTTTTAGACCCCGTACTCTAAAAAAGAGTATATGGGTCTATTAGGTTTTTCAGAAGCGAAATGTGCGTAACAGGCAGAAGGAGGCGTGGTCGACCCCATAAAGTATATATATTCTTGATCAGCATCAACAGCCGAGTCGATATAGCAATGTCCGTCTGTCCGTCTGTCTGTCTGTCCGTCTGTCCGTCCGTCCGTATGAACACCTGGATCTTTTAAACTACAAAAGCTAGAGACACCAAATTTGGAGTAAAAGTCCGTTATCTTCGCGAGCAGATCAAGTTTATTTCAAATTGTTGCCACGCCCCTTACCGCCCCCGCAATGAGCAAAAAACCAGACACACCTCAAAAAAAAAATGTACTTTTAGGCCAATAACTCAGTAACTATCGCACTTAGGAACACCATTTCTGGTAAGAAGGTTGCTAGAGACAGCCTTAATGCAATGCCATTAAAAATTTTGCTGCCACGCCCCCTTTTCTCATGAGAGTTAACCAAACGTTTTCGCTTTAATGCCGTTTTTAAGGCATTTATTTATATAGTAGGGTGTTGTAATTCAACATATGTATAGAGATATATAAAATCAAACTATTCTGAAAGTGACATCAAAATACTACCTTTAACAAAAGAGCTACTGCGTTAGAAAGTTTGTTATTTAACTGCAATATCACTTACGCGCGAGAGCAAGACAGAAACATACAAACACATGTTCGAACGTTCTCGATGCTTGTGTGGCGACAGCGCTGCCGTCAGACGCTGGCCGCGCCGAATACACACATATATACATCCATGCATACATACGTATAATTTCAAACGAATGTGTTTGTACGAATAATATGTAAATGCTGATAATCGGAGAATTCTTGAATGTGGCGCGTGGTGCAACTGATAGAATTGCGGCAATGCGAATTGTTAATTTAATTTTTTTTAATTTCAATTTTAAATGTACATATTTAATTAAAATTTTTAAATTTCGAAAATTTGAATTCAAATTGAATACAATTGTGCACCACTATGGGAGTACGGGGTCTTTTACAGTCGGCTCGATCGACTGTAGCCTTTCTTACTTGTTTAGCTCTGCTATTGTCTACCGGTCCATAATGGTCTATGTGAATTATCTGAAAAGGTTTGTTGCCTTTAGGTATGCTGTGCAAAAGACCCTCGCCCTTGCCAGTCTTCGGCGAAAATGCTATGCACTTTAAACAATTTTCAATATGCTCTAACGCTTTCTTTTTCATGTTTGGGAACCAGTAAGTTTTTCTAATCGCATCTAACATCTTATCCCTACCAACGTGTCCTAATTCATTGTGATATTTATACAAAACGTGTTCTTCCATTTTTACTGGAACATAAAATAGCAGCCTATCGTCATTTGTTTTCCTAAAAAATATTACTCCATTTCTCATCTCAAACAATTTATGCTCACCCATTTCTAATAATTTTCTAATTTCCTGTAACTTACTATCTCTTGTTTGACAAATGATCAAATTGGTCTCAAAACTGTTTGCTTCTGTAATCATTATAGCAGGTGCAACAACACTGCTCAAAGCATCTACGTGTTGCATCTGTTTACCTGTTCTGTGTACTAAATCATAATCAAATTCCTGTATTGTCGTTATACAATCACAAATACGAAATAGAACTACATTGTGATGCAAGTGCGTTAGGATTTGGGGCAGTACTTCTACAGAGAAAACAAGATGGCAAGTTGCACCCAATATTTTATTTTTCTAAAAGGACAACAGAAACGGAATCGAAATACCATAGCTTTGAATTAGAAACATTAGCAATTATATATTCACTTAGAAGATTTAGAATATACCTGCAGGGAAGAAGATTTAAAATCATAACAGACTGTAATTCATTAACCTTGACATTAAATAAAATATATCTTGCATGAAATAGAATTTGCATTTCTGGGATTAAGGTACTTCTCAAACAATTTTCATCTAACATATTATTTCCTAACACACTCATGTTTTGTCCTAAAATTTCTTTTAATTTTACATTCGGGGCTTCAATATCTTCAATCGAAATCATTTTCAAAGCGTTTGTGTCAATATTTACATTACAAATTTTCATAAAATCTCTTCCCAGTACTACATCCCACTTCATAGATTCATCAGATACAAAAATTAAATCAAAATATACTTTTATTAATTTTTTCATAACATAAACTGAAATTTTTCCAAAAATATTTAATCGGCTTTCGTTTAGCCCAAAATAACTTTCATTGTGAACTTGGAGTCCTACTCCAGCTGGAACGCATGATTTTCTAATAAATGATATAGGGCTACCTGAATCTATGAGGCATTCTGCAACCATTGAATGATTAATATTATATCTAAAATACAATCTAATAAATCTTACTTAGTTATTATCCTAAGTGTTCTTCGTCTTCGGGCATAGGGCAATTAAATGATCGACTGCCCCGCATCCATAACAAGAGCCCTTTTCTCGTCTGGGTTTCAAACAATCCTTTGCCCAGTGGCACTTGGAGTTGCAGTTGAAGCAGCGAGACTCCTTGGTAATGCAGCTGCTTGGTGCTGTCTTCACAAACGATTTCAACTTCTCTCCTGAAGCACCCTGTTCAGGCAACTGCACTTCAGCGAATGCGCGAAGCATGCGCTTAATGTTTTCAAAACACTGGATTTTCGCCTGTGTGCGCAACACTTTGTCCGGCATTCCCTCAATGATTCCATCGAGAAGCTCCTCTTCGTCTAAGTTGAGCTCACGCGCAAGAAGTAACTTGTTCTCATAATATATCGAGAACTTCTCGTTCTTGCACCAGGTACGTGCTTCAAACTTGCGTCTTACCTCAGCTTTCGATAGTTTTCCCCCAAATGCTATCACTAATTGGTTTAACTTTTCGTCCAACTGTTTTAATATGCGCCCAGGATCAGCACGTAACCAAACTAACGCGTTGCCTTTGAGTTTAGCGATGCACAAAAACTTGCGTTGAGTATCAGTCAGTTGGTATAATTCCGCGATGTTTCCTAATTGGAATATCCAATTTTGAATCGCGTTGTCTCCAGTGAAGTCTGGTAAGATTTCCTTTGCCAATTGGAACATAGGCGAATTCCATTCGTCGCTTTTTTTCTGTTGAATTTCATCATGCGTCTTGGCGACACTATTCTGCGCGTCACTGGCTTGCTCGTCGAATTCATTGCCGGCGCCGCCGTCACCGACGCTTTCTTGACTGCATACACTATGCAACATTCTGCAACGATGTTTTGTAGCGTAATTTTTGCTAGCTCGAGCTGGCGCCTTAAGTCTCTTAAATAGTTTTCGCCTTCGGAAATTTCCGGCTTTTTCCATTAAAACTTTTCAGCTTCGTTTTATACGTCTGTCTCTTTATTCTTCTTATGCAGAACTGTCTTCTTCTTATTCTCTTTTCTATCGATCTCTCTTGTTTTACATTTCGATATTTTACTGTATCGATATCTCGTGTTTACATTTCGTGTTTACATTTACATTAGGTTTCTGCTGTTAACATACTGTACACTTAACATTATGGGTATTCCTACGTAGTAGCCTACTACAATAAATAATCTGATGAGGGGATTGGTTCTTCGTTGCCCATGGCTCCTTGATGAAAATTTTCGGATGTTCTAAGAATGGCCACTGGTACTTTCTCTCTATCTTTTATGAGGGGGATTCGGAGGTCTTTGACTCTGAGTTTGGTAATTCATTGGGTTTTGTGATCTAGCTTAAACAAGATTATGTTTGAATTCTTTATTATTATTAATTTTTTTTATTTTCAGCATTTTCTTTTGATTGATTAGCATTGTTCGAATAATTTGGACCAGGATAATAATTCTGATTATTTCCCTTTACATGGGTTTTATTGTTCGAATTACTTTGTGTTTTGTTAATTTTGGAATTTTCATTGTTTTAGTTATTACGTTCGTTATAAGCATTTTCGTACAGTACTTCGCGTTGAGCTACTTGTAAGACCACGTACTCTATACTAGTAAAAGAGAGTAGAGGGGTCTATTAGGTTTGTCAGAAACAAAATGTGCGTAACAGGCTGTGAAAAAGGCGTATCCGGCCCCATAAAGTATAAGTATTCTTGATCAGCATCAACAGCCGAGTCGATATAGCAATGTCCGTCTGTCTGTCCGTCCGTCCGTACGAACACCTGGATCTTTTAAACTACAAAAGCTAGAGCCACCAAATTTATAAGGAAAGTCCGTTATTATGTCAGGCTTAAGTTTATTTCAAATTTTTGACACGCCCCTTACCGCCCTTGCAATGAGCAAAAAACCAGACACACCTCGAAAAAAATGTAGTTTTAGGCCAATAACTAAGGCACTTAGGAACACCTTTTCTGGTAAGAAAGTTGCTAGAGGCAGCCTTAATAGAGTGTCATTAAAAATTTTGACCTGCCACGCAGCCTTTTCCCAAAAGAGTTAAAAAACAATTTAAAATTTCAATGCCGTTTTTAAGGCATTTATTCATATAGTAGAGTGTTGTAATTCAACATTCGTTTAGAGACATATAAAATTAAACTATTCTGAAAGTGGCATCAAAATCGTACCTTTAAGAAAAGACCAACTAAATTAGAAAGTTTTTTATATAGTGACATTCATACTGAATATGTTTACATTATACATAACAATGGTACATAGCAGCCTAAAAGTCGAATTCCACATCAATTGCTATTCCGCAACTATAAACATTCCCAAGCTGCACTTGTAAACAATTTCGGGTACCGTAAACAAAGAGCAGCCTAGCCGGAGCATCTCCCCCAATCGATCATCAACGATCGAAAACCGCTCGATCAGCATATTTTGGCTCACAGGCACAAGCTGAGAAATCGCACAATTCTTGGTTCACAGCTTTAAGCGGTCACCCCCAAATTGTTAACATTTAAATCCCTGTAAACAGAACTTTCATTATTATCTATTAAGCAGATATCAGTTAGCCTTAAGTTGATCATCAATAAAGCAAGTTGTCGTGAATTTAAAAATCTCGCTTCGTCTTTGGTATCAACGTTACAGTTAGAGTCTGTCCCGGTATTTATTGGACTAATTAACATATCAAATATTTAATTGGCGCAGCCGGTAGGATAACAATAAATTGTAGATCGTGAAGCAATTCTAATCCTTTCTTTTTGTTATCCGAAAAAAACCAACGCGAAGACAACGCGGTCAATATCGCGTCTGCCGGCAGCAAAAACAAAAGTTAGAACGTAATTGCTCTTTTGTTAAAGGTAGTATTTTGCTTACACTTTCAGAATAATTTGATTTGATATGTCTCTATACGCATGTTGAATTACAACACTGTACTATGTGAATAAATGCCTTAAAAACGGCATTGAAATTAAAAAGTTTGGTAAGCTCTCATGAGAAAAATTTTTATTGGCATTTCATTAAGGCTGTCTCTAGGAACCTTCCTAAGTGCCATAGTTACTAAGTTATTGGCCTAAAACTACATTTTTTTTTCGAGGTGTGTCTGGTTTTTTGCTCATTGCGGGGCTGTAAGGGGCGTGGCAACAATTTGAAATAGACTAACGGACTTTCATTCTAAATTTGGTGGTTCTAGCTTTTGTAGTTTAAAAGGTCCAGGTGTTCATACGGACAGACGGACGGACGGACAGACGGACATGGCTATATCGATTCGTCTTTCGATGTTGATAAATAATATATATACTTTATGGGGTGTTCGAAGCCTCCTTCTGCCTGTTACGCACATTTCGCTTCAGACAATCTTAATAGACCACTCTACTCTTTTTTAGAGTACGGATTCTAACAAGTATTGAAGATCTTGTACAAAAATTGCCTACTAACATTTGTATACGAATTATAAATTGCGAAATTCCCGATTTAAGATCATTAATAAATCTATTACAAGAAAAAAATCTGTATGATGAACAATGTCAAAATTCGAATTCCATTAAAGTAAAACATGAAAAAAGTTTTAAGCCACCTCCAACCAATTCCAATTTACAAAGATTTCCAACATTCCTTCAACCAAATAACACTCCTTATGTCCCATATCATAATCATCCACCATATGTTCAACTACCATTATATCCACCAGAACCACATTATAACAATAACAATATGGGTTACCAACCGGTAACGATTCCGACAAGACCAGTACAGTTAACACCTAGACCAAATTTCCGTCAAAGCTTATTTGACTATAATCGTTTCTGACAGAATAAGAGTCCCATTCCACAAAGAGCACCAATTAATAATGCTCCTGGCGTATCCAATCAACCAATCAAAAGCCCTAGACCATCTGAAAGTGCGCAAAGTAAAATGAGTATAGATCACGAGGCAAAGAACCAAGAAGAATTGAATTATCAGGAATATTTGCAACAAGAATATTTTAATCAATTAGCTTCTTATCCTCAATACTATCACGAGCAGCGATATGCACAAAATTCAGATTATTCAGATTCACAAACACAAGCAGCAGAACCCGAAACTGAGCAGTGTAACGAGATAGAACTCGAACAAGCTGAAAATTTTCGTCAACCAGCCTCGGACACCAACAGTTCATAAATATGACCCATTAGGGAAAGAATTTCAAATGCCTACATGATGATGATATCCTCTTTTTATACCTGTTACTCGAGAGTAAAAGGGTATATTGTAAACGTTGGAATGTATGTAACAGGGAGAAGGTGGCGTGGCAGACACCATAAAGTATATATATTCTACATCACAAGCCGAGTCGATATAGCCATATCCGTCTTTCCGTCCGTCCGTCCGTCTGTATGAACAAAAGGATCTCAGAGACTATAAGAGCTAGAAAGATGATAGGGGTCGCAAATGAACGCTACAATACCCAAGCAGTACAAGTTTTTTTTGGTTTTTGACACGCTTACTTTAGGGCGTTCTATCTTCATATAAAGGTAAATGTAAAGGTAAAACTAGAATGTTTTAGTACAGAAAACTTTTTTTTTGCTATGCTATCTGAACCAAATTTACACGGATAGAACATGTCTATGAAGTACATGTACTGATTCAAATCGGACAACTATATCGTATAGCTCCCATAGGGCCGACCGGTCAAAAATACGATCCAAATATGAATTAGTATGAAATAATTTTGGGATTACTAATCTAAGTTAATCAAACTCACATAGAATACATTTGTTATTAATATATAATTAAATATTTAATGTGTTAATCGAATCGAATAAATGTCGCGGCACACTCTAACGACAACGTTGATGTAAAAAAAAGACAAGCGAGATTTTAGATTCACGACTTGTTTTATTAATCATCAACTTAAGACTAACAGATATTGGTTTAATAAATGATAAAGAAAGCTCTGCTGAATGTTTACATTATGGAGGGCACCGCTGGTTGCTGGGAACCAAGCGTTGCTCGTTATCTCGGCTTAAGCTGGGAACAAAAAATATGCTGACTATATGATTTGCAATCGATGCTGATCGATTGGGGGAGATGCGCCGGCTAGACGGCTCTTTGTTTACAATTGTTGAATTTATTCTCAAGTGAAGCTTGGGAATGTTTATAATTGGGGTTGGATTCATTCTCAAGTGAAGCTTGGGAATGTTTATAATTGGGGATATGTCACTTCCCTCTCCTTAAGAGGCGAGCCTGTGAATCAAGGCGAGGCTGAAGGGTAAAACTTTGGTAAATTTGATTGTGTCACCTCAATAACTGTTTCATCTTGTTGTTGTTCTTTTGGTTGAACTGATTGCGGTGTATCTTTCTTGTGTTCGTGAATTTCTTTCTTACATTTTTTATGGATTAATATTATGGGATTAAATGATACATATTTTAAATATAACAGTATGATTATGAATATAATAATAATGGTTATAATTATTGTACATGATTATTGGGATACAAGTTGTACAATGTCGTCATGTTGTACAATGTCGTCATTTTATTATCGTTTTCAAAATAAGAGGTGGTACTGGTGTAATCGAGTTGATAGCCATCATTGTCAGGATAGGGAATGATTTTAATGGTTTTAATAGTTTGAAAGTTGATTGGGATGTGGGATACAATTAGTATGATATTATCTTGGTGATTAATCCAAGTGGAGGTTTTAATTAGTATAATGTTTCGGTTGTCAACACTGTCTAGTCGGTCATAGGTAAGTAATTTTGGGTTGAAGAGTCCCAATCTAGACAATTGCATGCCCATTTCAATGTATTCTACATATTCTATAAATTGTAGTAATTGGTAAATAAATGTTTCTTGAAGTGTTCGTTTGTTTTGATGATCTTTAAATTGTTGCATTTCGGTATTAATTATGTTTATTGTACCATTAATGTCTTGAGCTTGCACAGTATTTAAAGATAGATTTTCAATATTTTTTTCAAATTCTCGTCTGTCATTATCGTCAAGTGTGCCAAAAAGTAATTTAAATAGTGAGCCTCCAATGTTGATCAGTCCTCGTTTATTTCGATTCTCATGGTGAAAGATTGTACCATTTAATTCTTATTGTAATTTTGAATACAAATAATTGATTTGTGATGAATTTTTAATGCTTGGAATAGTTCTACGAAAATATTCATTTGTTATTATTATTTCAGAAACATTAATTCATAAAGAGTGGTGTTCAAATCTGGTTGGTAATTCTATGGGTTTGTCTGAAAACAGTAAGTATCCGTGGTCTGTATCCAAGTTATTTATTTGAATTTGTTGAGCATGGCATTTGGTAGAGAGTATAGATGACAATAAGATCATGAAGAAGGGACCTGTGGAGTTTGAATTTGGTTAATATTTTTTTTCTTTTTAAATTGTGTTTTGTAATAATGTGTGGTTCTATTTTTGTTAGTAATTTGGTAATGATCGGAGTCTGTTTGAGTAACATTTTGAATGGCTTTAAATGGATTTTCTAATTTTCCTTTTTGTAACGGTCCTTTTCTGTATCTAGTATCTATTTAAAATTCTTGTCGGTCACTGTTAATTTTGTTTATAATTTTTTCTTTTTTGTCCTGTGTATCTAAAGTTGGTTGTCCTGCATATAAGAATATGTGTGCGGGAGTTTGTCCAGTGGTGGCATGTTTAGTTTTATGATTGTAAATATAAAGGATAGTTTCCATTTTGCTGAGTTTTTTCTCTTCATGATTCTAATTTTTTCATTGATAGTTTTGTGTAATCTTTCTATGTCCGCTATACCTGTTTTTGAAGTATTTAACTGAATTTCTACTCCCTCACTGTCAAGCCATCTTTTGAGTGCTAGACTGGTAAATGCTCCGTCTCGGTCTGCCTTTAATAATATTGGTTTACCTAACTGATTAAATATGCGCATTAATGCGTTTTAGCATTCTATCCAATCTTGAGTTTTGATTTGTTCGAGAGTAGCGAATTTTTTTGAATATATGTGATGTGAATAATTAATTTTTTGAAGTAATTTTGTTTTTTTATGTTTGGAATGCCTTTAGAAAATATTATTTGCTTTTAAATGTGTTAATTGGTTTTTCGGTGATAAAAATTAAGTTACTATTGTCTTCATCAGAGGTTAGTAGGTAACTTTTGGATGAAATCGTCAATACTAGTTTTAATTAACCGCGAGTACAGTGTTTTTTCATCGATATTATTCTCTAGTTCTAGCTTACTCATTAAAGTACGCCTGCGTTGTACAGCTTCCTCCAGAAATTCGCGAACGTTTCCCTTAAAAGGTGTGTTCCTGAAGTCCTCTAGAAGAATGTGATTGTTCGTTTGGGTTTTATAGTTGAGTACCAATTGCTTCCGAAGATCTGTCCAGGTGTTGAGATTATTTATGCCAAGGGATAGCATAACATCAGCACTGATGTAACGTTCTACGAGGCCAAATATTATCGATTGTTGACGTATATCGTTGGTGTTGTATAATGCCAGGATGTAATCAATTCGGTTGACAAACGTGTAGAGTGTTTTTGTCTCCCTTGAATTTTTCAACATCTTTTAGTTGATTTATAACTTGTGCCATGCTGGCGTCGGAAAGGGTTGATACGGCTGCTGCTGCTCGTTCCATTTTGATTTTATTGTTGAAATTTGTTTAATTTTATATTTTTGCACTTTTTTTATTTAAGTTTTAATTTTCTTAATTGTTAAATTATTTTCCTTAATTGTTTAATTTTCTTAATAATTTTCACTAATGTTATTTTATGCTCACTTAGTTTTTAACTTAGCTATCTAGTTTGTTTAATTTGTTTGCACAGATAGGTGTTATCCTACCGGCTGCGCCAATTAAATATTTAATGTGTTGTCGCGACACACTCTAACGACAACGTTGATGTAAAAAAAAAACGAAAGATTCACGACTTGTTTTATTCATCATCAACTTAAGACTAACAGATATTGGTTTAATAAATGATAAAGAAAGCTCTGCTGAATGTTTACATTATGGAGGGCACCGCTGGTTGCTGGGAACCAAGCGTTGCTCGTTATCTCGGCTTAAGCTGGGAACAAAAAATATGCTGACTATGTGATTTGCAATCGATGCTGATCGATTGGGAGAGATGCGCCGGCTAGACGGCTCTTTGTTTACAATTGTTGAATTTATTCTCAAGTGAAGCTTGGGAATATTTATAATTGGGGGTTGGATTCATTCTCAAGTGAAGCTTGGGAATGTTTATAATTGGGGATATGAAACTCTGTAGACATAATCGGAATGAATATGTCACTATATACATACTGACCAAGTTTGATCCAAATTGGACCACTATATCGTATAGCTCCCAAAGGAACGATCGGTCAAAAATATGCTCTAAACATGAATTTGTATGAAAATTTTCTGTGTTTGCCAAGCTATCTTATTTATAAACTAATCTATTGCACTAATATTAATATCATACCCCAGTGTTAATAACATATTGAAACTGAGTAACGGGTATCCTAAAGTCGCGAGGCGATTATAGCATTCTTTCTTGTTTTATTTATTTTTATACTCTCTGCGAGATTATATTGGGTTTGTGCAAAAGTATATATATTCTTGATCAGCATCACAAGCCGAGTCGATATAGCCATGTCCGTCTGTCTGTCTGTCTGTCCGTATGAACAAATAGATTTCAGAGATGGTACGAGCTACGTGTTCGAGTTTGATGTCAAACGATCACATATTTAGTCAGTCAATACAAGAATCTTTTTTTTTACGATGCCACGCCCCATTCGCCCACAGTAAGCAAAAACTGGACACAAAAACTGGACCTAGGAAACTCCAGAAGTAACAAAAACAGATTTAGAGATGATCTTAGCATAACCCTTTGGGTCCTACCTGTTAGATATGAAGATATCCATAGAAGAATGGAAGGTCGGAAGCCTAAAATACTAAGTTTGTCTAAAAGGACGTTATGATTCACAGAGTCAAATACTTTGCTAAAGTCAGTATAGATACTGAATGTCTAATTCAAACACGTAACGGGCCGCTAACAATTATATTAAGTAAGAAAGGCTACGTAGATCGCGTACTCAAAAGTAGTGCGCAATTGTATTCAATTTGAATTCAAATTTTCGAATGAAATTTAAAAATTTTAATTTTATATATACATTGAACATTGTACATTGAAATTTAAAAAAAATTAAATTAACAATTCGCATTGCCGCAACTTCATCAGTTGCACCACGCGCCACTTTTAAGAATTCTCCGATAATCAGCATATACATATTATTAATACAAACACACATTCGTTTGAAATTATATGTATGCATATACGTACATATGTATGCATGTAGGTATGTATGTGTGTATTCGGCGCGGCCAGCGTCTGACGGCAGCGCTGTCGCCACACAAGCATCGAGAACGTTCGAACATGTGTTTGTATGTTTCTGTCTCGGTCTCGCGCGTAAGTGATATTGCAGTTAAATAACAAACTTTCTAACGCAGTAGCTTTTTTGTTAAAGGTAGGAAAAGGGAAAAGAGGCGTGACAGCTCAAAATTTTTAATGGCCTAAAAGGTGTTTCTTGTTTTTTGCTCATTGCGGGGGCGGTAAGGGGCGTGGCAACAATTTGAAATAAACTTGATCTGCTCGCAACCAAGAGAAACATTATATCAACGTTACTCATAACTCCCCCATATCGTCAAGCTTATGAGCAAGAGGTTGAAAACCAAATCCAGGAAATATTAGACCAAGGTATCATAAGGCCCAGCAATTCTCCATATTGCAGTCCAATATGGATTGTGACGAAAAAATTGTAATCGACAATAGAAAACTTAACAAAGTAATTATTAATGACAGACACTCAATACCAAACATGGACGAAATACTAGGAAAACTATTTCACCACGATTGATCTTGCGAAAGGTTTCCACCAACTGGAAATGCATCCAGATGCAATACATAAGACAGCCTTCGTATGACATTCGTTTTAAAAAATGGTCCTGCAACTTTTTAACGTTGCACGAATAATGTTCTACGTCCAAGCATTGTTTGGTGTATCTGGACGATATTATCGTATTTTCCACATCGGTTGAAGAGCATCTGAATTCACTTAAACTAGTTTTCGAAAAGCTTTCTGAAGCTAATCTTAAACTACAACTTGATAAATGCGAGTTTCTTAAACAAGAAACTACTTTCCTTGGACATATCATAACTAAGGAGGGAAAAAATCAAGGCAATTCAAAAATAACAGATTAACCGGATATTATAGGAAATTTATACCTAATTTCGCAGATATATCCCATGACAAAAGTAATAAAAAAAAATTAAAAAATTGATATACAAAATCCGGAATACATTGAAGATTTCGAAAAGTTAAAGTCTACAAAATGAAACAGCCAAATTCAAAAGTAACTAGATGGACAGTTAAATGATCAGAATATGACTTTAAAATTAAATACATAAAAGGATAGGAAAATCACATAGCCGATGCTTTATCAAGCGTTGAAAAAGAGCAACCCTATTTTGGAGAAGAGACACAGCATAGTACTGATGAAGACAATAGCAACTTAATATTTACAACCTAAAAACCCATAAACACATTTAAAAGGCAAATATTATTTTCTAAAGGGAATGCCTTTAAATGCCTTTTAAAAAAAGAAAATTACTTCAAAAAATTAATTATTTACATAACATATGATATGATATGATATGACAATACTTAATTGATCACTTTTGTACCAAGTCTAGTGTGTTGTTTATAGATAGTGATGACGATTATTCAAACCGAACACAAAGAAATTATCAACACTAGTCATACTAAAATTCTTCGAAGCCTTACACAACTAAAAAATATAAATTCATACGTCGAGTTTAAAGAAATCATTCTTAAAACTCATGAAAAACTTCTACATCCAGGAATTCAGAAAGCAAATAAACTTTTCGGTGAAACTTATTATTTGCCTAACCGTCACTTGTTAACACAAAACATTATAAACGAATGTCACATCTGCAATTTAGCAAAACCAAAACACAGAAATGCTGACATGATAATGAAAGTTTAAACATTGGATTGAATGCAAAAATCAGTTTAATCAGTTGGGTAAACCAATACTATTAAAAGCAGACCGAGAAGGCGCATTCACCAGCTTAGCACTCAAAAGATGGCTTGACAGTTTAGGACAAGAAATACAATTAAACACATCAAAAACAGGTATAGCAGACATTGAACGACTTCATAAAACTATTAACGAAAAAATACGAATCATAAATACATTAAACGATGAAGAAAACAAGCTCAGCAAAATAGAAACTATTCTTTATATTTACAACCATAAAACCAAACATGACACCACTGGACAAATTCCCGCACACATATTCTTATAAGCCGGACAACCAATTCTAGATACACAAGACAAAAAAGAAGACAATAAACAAAATAAACAGTAACCGACATGAATACGAAGTCGATACTAGGTACCGAAAGGGACCATTACAAAAAGGAAAATTAGAAAACCCATTCAAAGCCAACCAAAATGTCAGGCAAACAGATCCTAATCATTACCAAATTACTAACAAAAATAGAACACCACATTATTATAAAACACAATTTAAGAAACGAAAGAAAATTAACCAAATTGAAACTCCACAGGTTCCTACTTTGTAATCATAATATCAATCACACTCTTTACCATATGTCATGCTCAACAAATTCAAATCAATAGCTTGGTTACGGACCTCGGATCTTTACAATTCTCAGATAAACCATTAGAATTACCAAGTAGATTTGAACATCATTCTTTGCGAATTAATGTAACTGAAATAATAATAACAAACGAATATTTTAGTAGAAATATGCTTAACTTTAAAAATTCATCACAAATCAATTATTAATACACAAAATTACAACAAGAACAAAATGGTATAATAGTTCATCATGAGAATCGTAATAAACGCGGATTGTTCAACATTGTAGGCTCATTATACACATTTCTTTTTGGCACCCTTGACGATAATGACAGAGTTGAATTCGAGAAAAACATTGAAGATATAAAACTAAAGATATAAATGACGTAATAAACATAATAAATAGCGAAATGCAAAAATTTAAAGATCACCAAAACAAACAAATACTGCAAGACACATTTACTTACCAATTATTACACTTTATAGAGTATGTAGAAGACATTGAAATCGGTATGCAATTGTCAAGATTAGGACTTTTCAATCCCAAATTACTTACCTATGACAGACTTGACAGTGTTAATAACCGAAACATTCTTTTAATTAAAACATCAACTTGGATTAATTACCAAGATAATATCATACTAATTGTATCCCATATCCCAATCGACTTTCAATCTACTAATACCATTTAAATCATTCCATATCCCACGATGGCTACCAACTTGACTACACTAGTACCACATCTTATTTTGAAAAAGATAATAAAATTTATAATAGAGAAAATGAACCAATTGTTGATAAATGCATTACGAAAATCACACAAAACCAATACGTAATTTTGAACCCATAAATGTAAAAGAAATGATAAAATATATTGAGCCTAACACTATTGTAACATGGAACAAGTTATACAAAGCGCAAATGACGAAAAAGAAACCTTAACGGCAACAATTTCAATTTCATCTAGTGGTGAAACATCTATTATTTCAGCATTAAGGCTGGATTTCACTGAAATAAGGACTCCACCACCACGTCGATTAGGACGATCGCGTCTAAATATATTATATTTTGATGACATCATTTCATTATCAGCTATACTACAATAATGCCAAGTCTCTGAAAATGCAACAATGTCAGAATCAAAAGAGAAACCATTCTTATGTAATTGTTTTAATTTAGACCCCAAACCCCTTACATTCTGATATAGAATGAAAAGTTGGTCAGAGTCTAGTTTTTTGAGACTATTGCTGGGGCCGATTGAGATGGACCACTAGTCGGAAGGGAGATAGGATTTGCACGAGTTCTAATCTTCTGTTTAAACTCGCAGGAAACAATTCAGGGGATGCACTAATCTTAAATGAGGAGATCTCTCTAGGCTCAGCGAAATTAAATTTAGATATACTAACGCTGCCACGAGTTTTGGAAGCGATAAATGCAGCCACAGACTAGATAGTCGTGTCTGCGGAAAGCCTAGATATAAATATATGCTTGCGTGGAGCCACAACGGTAAGCAGAGGAGGCTGAACAATTATGGGAGTTGCAACATTTGCAACATTATGGGTACTGCCAGGTACCACATTTATATTAGGTGGTGAAGGGGCGACTGCGGGGGTGGCAGTAGATCGACTGTTACGTCGGTTAGGGCGACTTTTAGATTTTTTACTCTTAGCCGCAACTCCATTAACAGCCACTGATTTTATTGTAATGGGTGATGGATCGGTTACAGGGGGGACAGGCAGTGCCGGGAAAGCAACATTGGCACATGTGGGTTGATCAGGTACAGGAGATGTGACAGGAGGAATATGGGAAGGAGGGGGTGAAGAGTTACTGGGAGAGGGAGAAAAGGATAAAAGGGGAGGCCTATTATGCACAGGTGAGGTAAGGAGTGAACCAGGCGGAACAGGCAATGTAAGTTGTTACTGAGAACAGGTGGGATCAGGTGGGGTCTCAAACTTATAATTGCTAAGCAAGTCCGCACTAATATCAAAATCAGTGTTTAGCTTCTTAGCAAGTGAGCGCAACTTAAGGAATTGTTTTTTCACAGTATTATACATACGTGAAAAATCACATTGGAGCTCAATACAAACTGGACATGACCATCTTAATCCACCACTGCCTACTTTGGCTGAGGATATGAATTTTTCGAATTCACGCCCAGTAAGACCAGCACATTTTATATGCATAATGTTGTCACACAACCAACAGTGCACATAATTTGGTTGGTCACTGTCACGAGATGGACCATAATTGCAATTGTTTTTGCAGCATTTTCACTCAAAAATAACTCAGCAAATAGAGTGACAACGAGAAAAAAATAAGAGTACACAAAATACCTTAGATGTAAACAAATAAGCTCGAAAACAGAATTCGCAAGAATGCAAAAACAAATGTTAACGAAAAACAGTTAATCAACAAAGGTAAACCGTGGATGCAAGCGCAAGTGAGAAATTGTGTGCAAGCGAACAAACACACAAACTTATATATTGCTCAGCAGAGCAACGAAAAGGGAGCAAAGGTCACAGCAAAAACGGGCACAAACAAAAACACAGCTGAGATGCTGAATTAATAAAAATATGTTAATATTTTACTATAATGCACACCAAATATAACTTTGCACAAACCAGATTTTGGGAACACTTGGCACAAATTAAATTTTCAACAATTTGAAATTTGAAATACACAAATTAAGGCAGAAATAATTAAAATAGACGGAGCCCAAAAAAAACACGACCGGCACAGCTGATAATCTCTTTCTCTTTATTCCCATACTTAAAATAGGTATCTTACAATCCCATAATATTAAACAGAACTTTCATTATTATCTATTATTATCAATAAAGCAAGTTGTGGTGAATTTAAAAATTTCGATTCGTTTTTTGTATCAACGTTACCGTCAGAGTGTGTCACGGTATTTATTAGAGTAAATAACACATCAAATATTTAATTATATAACTGCAATATCACTTACGCGCGAGAGCGAGACAGAAACATACAAACACATGTTCGAACGTTCTCGATGCTTGTGTGGCGACAGCGCTGCCGGCAGACGCTGGCCGCGCCGAATACACACATACATACATAAATGCATACATACGTATATGCATACATATAATTTTAAAAGAATGTGTGTTTGTATGAATAATATGTAAATGCTGATAATCGGAGAATTCTTTAAAGTGGCGCGTGGTGCAACTGATAGAATTGCGGCAATGCGAATAGTTAATTTAATTTTTTTTAAATTTCAATTCAAAATGTACTACTATGGGAGTACGGGGTCTTTTACAGTCGGCTCGATCGACTGTAGCCTTTCTTACTTGTTTGTTCTTGTAATTAACAATAATTCTTTGTGGAATATTTTTATATTTAAAGATTATGTTTAATATAAGTAAGATAATTGTTAAAGTTGTTATACTTATAATTTGGAACGTGTTATACAATTTTGTTTGTTGTAGGATAATTTCCTTAGTTTTGACATATGAAAATGGTTCTAGTTTGGTTACATTATTATTTATGTAAACTGTTTGTGTGTAATCTAACATAGTATTAGTTATTTGAATTTCATCCAATTGGATTGAACAATTTATAGCTTTTGTCATATTATTTCCTTCGATAATAATTTCTCTATTGATACAATATTGGTTTAGTACAGTTTTTGGTAAGTTCCATGTTAACATAATGTTTGCTTCTACATACTTAATTTCATAATTTTTATGTGATTTGATACATTTGTTCATAACTTAATCTTTATTGGTTGCTGTAAATGCTTTATTGTTCTGTAAGTAGTAAGTGTCATGCATAGTTTCGGTCAAAATGCCTTTGTTTTTGTCAGGGTATGGAATAATGTCGTATAGTGCAGTATTTATAATTTCGCGTGGAATATGGGAAATAGTTAAAATTTGTAGTAGTTGTTTTTAGCCAAGTTGATGTTTTAATATTTATTATTTTTTCAACGTTTAAATGTTTTAGTGAGTCATATTTTAGTAATTTAGGGTTGAATATACCAAGCCTGGTTAGTTGCACACCTAACTCAATGTCTTTGACATACTCTGTTAATTATTGTGAGTTGAAAATTAGTAATTCGAGTCGTTGGTTTGCCTCATGGGTGATACTTAAACTGTTCATTACTTCTATTCCTTTGTTGACGGCTTTTATTACGTCGTTTAGTTCATTGGCTTGAACACTATTTTCTGAAAGGTTATCTATTTTTGATTGCAATTCCTTTTTGTCTTCTTGATGTAAAATTCCGAAAAGATATTTATAAAATGTCCCCATGAAATTTACGAGTATTCTTTTATTTCGTTTTATTAGCCTTATACCGTTTCTCTGTCCAGTTTTTCTGTTAAGTACTGTATTTTTAATAATGGCTCAAATTCTTTTGTTTGTTTCATTAGATTATTATAAGTTTCTTCGGTTTTTGTTATGTTTATCATACTCAGGTGTTCCTGCATAAATGAAAATATCTGCTGGTGTTCTAAAAGTTGAATTATGTGTGGTTTTTACGATTATAAGTGTAAAGTATTACTTCAAATCTAGTTAATTTATTTTCATGATTAGTGTCAGAATTAACAATTCTTAATTTTTCGTTTACGAAAAATGTCAGAAATACAATTTTTGCTAGTTGTGATGGATATATTTACGTCTTTTGATTTTAACCACATTTGTAGTGCGGAACACAAGAAAGCTGAGTCTTTGTCTGCTTTTATTTCTATTGGTTTACCCATGTTTACCCATGTTTTTTTTTATTAAACACTTTTAAAAGAGCTCTTTTGGCTTCTAAGCAATTTCGACCATTTACTTCGATTAATGTTGCATATTTGGAATATAAGTCTATACAAGATAGAAATTGTTTATTGTCTACCATATCAAAATCAATGACATATTTTTCTCTTGGAATTTGAATTTCTGGAGTTAATTCGAAGGCTAACTTTGTGTTTCTATGTTCTGTTTTCGCTATATTACAAAGATTGCATTCGTTAATTATATTTTGTATTAAGTTTCTTTAAATAATATTGTCATTTTCTCTATACCTGTAGTTAATAACTTTTCGTGTGTTTTAATAATAAATTCTTTGAATTCGGCATATGTTTGGAGGTCTATTAGTTTTTAGGTTGATCTCATTAGTTTTGTAATGATATTGGGACTAATTATTTCAACGAAAGCATTCTGAAATGTAAGAAAATCGGCTTCGTTGCTGAAGTATATAAAACTTTTCTTTGAACATAAATATTCTTTAATTAATTCTTTTACGTGTTTGTGTGTCATTTCGACATAACTTATTAGGATTTTTGTTTTACGAAAAAAATTAGTGACGTTTACGTTATTTGAGTTACCTTTTACAAATTCTATTTGTTTTTTAAAATAAATGATGGGTCTTTCTGTGAGTGAAATGTAATATTGGTTATCTTCTTGAGCGCTGTGGATTGTTCTTCAATTTTAATTCTAGATAAAGCATCTGCAACATAGTTTTCTTTACCTGGTACATATTTAATGTGATAATCAAATTCATTTAATTTAAATTTTCCAGCGTTGTAGTTTCATATTTGGTTCTTTAATATTATTGAGCCAAACTAGTGGTTTGTGGTCACTGAGGATCTCGAATTTTCTACCGTAGAGATAAGATCGGAAATATTTGGTTGCCCAAACGATGGCTAAAAATTCTTTGTCAATTGCTGCATAGCTAATTTCGTGTTCATTTAGAGTTCTACTTGCGAAACAAATTGGTTTTTGATTTTGAGACAGAACAGCTCCAATAGCTATGTTACTGGCATCAGTTGTAAGACAAAATGGTTTTTCGAAATTCGGATAAACTAATATTGGATCGGATGTTATAAGTACTTTTAATTTTTCAAAAGCAGAAATGTAATTTGGTTCTTTTATATTTATAGTTGCCCCTTTCTTTAATTTTAAAGTCATTGGCTTTACAACGTGTGCAAAATTAGGAATGAATTTTCTGTAATAACCACAAAGACCTAAAAACGATTTTATTTCTTTGGGTGTTTTTGGTATTGGAAAATGTTGTATGGCAGAGATTTTAGTTGCATTTGGTTTTATTCCTTCTGTTGTTATTATGTGCCCTAGGAATTCAGTTTCCTTTTTCATGAATTCGCATTTATCTAATTGCAATTTTAGATTAGCTTCCCGCAGTTTTGTAAATACCCTTTTTAATGATAATAAATATTCTTCCAATGAAGTGGAATACACTATTATATCATCCATGTATACTAAACAATCTTTGTAAATTAGATCTTCTAATAGATTGTTCATACAACGTTAAAATGATGCTGGGGCGTTTTTCAATCCAAAAGGCATTCGAGTGTATTCGTAATGTCCATTTTTAGTTGAAAAGGGTGTTTTTGGTATACTTTGTGGGTCCATTTGTATCTGATGAAATCCTTTCGGTAAGTCAATTGTGGTAAAATAGTGACATTTTCCAAGTTTGTCTAGTATATCATCCATGACTGGGATAGGATATTTATCATCGATTATTATTTCATTTAAGTTTCGATAGTCAATAACTATACGGAATTTTTTTTACCTGATGCGTCACGTTTCTTTGGCACAATCCAAATTGGTGAGCAATAAAGTGATTTTGAGATTAGTTTAAATTAAAATTTAAAAAAGTAAAAAAAAAGTTACGCGCTAGCTGCAATCGGACCCGCGGTATCAGACACCGAATTCTCACATGTCGCCACTCTACCATATGCACCACACCTCAATTTGCAGGTACTGCTGATTATCTGCATTTACATATAATAATGTTTTGTTATAGAAAAAGAAAAAGAAAACAAATGCCTGTCTGCGCTGGGGTTCGAGCCGCAGACCTCATGTTTCTCTAATGCATGTCACATCACTTGGACCACAGCACTGTTGACAATCAGGACGGCTAAAGTAGATAAACATTGATTTACCACTTTTCTTCAAACACGTACATAAATTACAATTTTTAACATTTTTGACCAATTTGTTTCACATGTTGTAGTTGTCCGAATTGGACCAAATTCTGTGAAGTTACTTTTAATAATTATGTACACATTCTGTGTGAGTTTGGTTGCGATCACTTAGCAAATACTACATGTCTTCATACAAATTTTTTGTTTTTCACCGATTTGTCCTATGGGAGCTATAAGCTATAGTTGTGCGATCTTGATGAAACTTGGTAAGGATAGTATAGTTGTACCATAAACCTACTGTGTAAATTTGGTTACGATAGCTTTCATAGTTTCAAAGTTGTAGTGCAATGAAAACTGTTTTTTACAATTTGCGGGGGCGGTAGGGGCGTGGCAAACATTTGAAATAAACCTAACCTGCCTGGCATATAGACGGACTTTCATTCCAAATTTGGTGGCTCTAGCTCTTGCAGTTTAAAAGATCGAGGTGTTCATACGCACGTACAGACAGACGGACAGACGCACATTGCTATATCGGCTGTTGATGCTGATCAAGAATATATATACTTAATGGGGTCGGCCACACCTCCTTCTGCCTGTTACATACTTTTGCACAAACCCAATATACTCCTGCAGAAATTATAAAAATATAATAAAATATATAATTGAGAAAATGAACCAAGTGTTGATGAACGCATTACGAAAATCCTACTACACACAAAACTAATATGTAACTTTAAATGCATAAATATAAAAGAAATTATAAAATATATTGAGCCTACCACTATTGTAACATGGAACATTTCTAATACAACAATAAAACAAAAATGTCAGAAAAGTAATGTCAATCTTAATATTCAGGGTAATAAAATAATTAACATCAATCAATGTAAACTACAAATAAATAATATAATTTTAAGCGACAATTACTTACAACCAGAAGTTGATCTTACACCATTGTATCTACCAATAGAAATTATTAAAGTCAAACCCATAAAACATGATGTTATTGTAAAAATAGTATCACAGAATAATGCTCTTACACATAAAGTTATAATAATTATTATCATATTCCTATACCTAAAATATGTATCTTACAATCCCATAATATTAATCCAGAAAAAAATTAAAAAACAAATTCACGAAACCAAGAACGAAACGCTTCAATCAGCTCAACAACAAATACAACATGAACAACACGAGCAACAAGACGAAATGACTATCGAACACATCGGCATATCGGCACATTCAACATTACCAAAACTCTACCCATCAGTTTCACCATGACTCACAGGATCGCATCTTAAGGAGAGGGAAGTGACATATTCTTACTGAATATGTCTACATTATACATAACAATGCTACATAGCAGCCTAAACGTCGAATTCCACATCAATAGCTATCCCCCAACTATAAACATTCCCAAGCTGCACTTGTGAACAATTTCGGCATTCGTAAACAAAGAGCAGCCTAGACGGAGCATCTCCGCCAATCGATCAGCATCGATCGATAACCGCTCACAGGCACAAGCTGAGAAATCGCACAATTCTTGGTTCCCAGCTTTTAGCGGTCATTCCCAAATTGTAAAAATTAAGGTCCCTGTAAACAGAACTTTCATTAATAAAACTTTATTCAATAAACTCGAAACTACGGAGTACAAAACTAGACTACATATCCTATGTTCTGATGACGTTAAGCAAACCTCGGTTTTGAGCTTTCATTAATTGTACTTTGGACTCATTGAGCTTTTGGCTCTTATGTAAATAGAGAGAGATCTCGATCTTGAAGAGATTGAGAGAGTTCGGCCAAGATTTGTGTAACGTCAGCAGTTTTAACCCCAATGATGGGAATAACGATTTTGGCGAATTGTTTATGATATTTAATACATTCGTGGGAAGCCAGAATTGTTATTGTCACCATTTGATTTTTCGATAGTGTTTACATTAGGTTTTTGTGGGAAAGAAATCTTTAACATAAATAATAAGTGTGGTGTATGGTGTATGTGGTGTATGGGTTTAGGTACGTATGTATCTACATATGTCACTTCCCCATCCTTAAGAAATGAGCCTGTCCTCAGGCGGTTAATTTTGGATATAGTGTTGGATCTATTACAATTTCTTCGATATCGTTTTCAATAACATATGGATTTCTGTATCATTTTGAATATTTGATTGTATGTTTGAGGTTGATTGTTTTTTGTTCTTATAATTAACAATAATTTTTCGTGGAATATTTTTATATTTAAAGATAATGTATAATATAAGTATGATTAAAATAATTGTTAAAGTTGTTATAGTTATAATTTGGAATGTGTTGTAAAATTTTGTTTGTTGTTGGATAATTTCTTTAGTTTGGACATATGACAATGGTTCTAGTTTGGTTATATTATTATTTATGTAGACTGTTTGTGTGTAATCTAGCATAGTATTAGTTATTTGAATTTCATCTAATTGGATTGAACAATTTATAGCTTTTATCATATTGTTTCCTTCGATAATAATTTCTCTATTGATACAATTTTGGCTTAGTACAGTTTTCGGTAAGTTCCATGTTAACATAATGTTTGGTTCTACACACTTGATTTCATAATTTTTATGGGATTTTGAATATCTACATTCTGTTTTATCTTGCTTTAATATTCCAGTAATACATTTGTTCATAACTAGATTTTTATTTGTTGCTGTGAATGCTTTATTGTTCTGTAAGTAGTAAGTGTCATTTATAGTTTCGGTCAATGTCTTTGTTTTCGTCAGGGTATGGAATAATGTCGTATAGTGCAGTATTTCGTTAGTAACAACTACTATTTAGCCAAGTTTATGTTTTAATATTTATTTTTTTTTTATGAGTGTTATAATTATAGTTGTTAAATTATGAGGGGTTATCATCTTGATTCGGGTTATTAGTTGATCTGGAATTATCATATTTACTTTCATTAGTTACTTTCTTTCTTTTATATTTTGATTTATGGTGTGTTATTTTTAGACCCCGTACTCTAAAAAAGAGTATAGGGGTCTATTAGGTTTGTCAGAAGCGAAATGTGCGTAACAGGCAGAAGGAGGCGTGGCCGACCCCATAAAGTATATATATTCTAGATCAGCATCAACAGCCGAGTCGATATAGCAATGTCCGTCTGTCCGTCTGTCTGTCTGTCTGTCTGTCCGTCCGTCCGTATGAACACCTGGATCTTTTAAACTACAAAAGCTAGAGACACCAAATTTGGAATGAAAGTCCGTTATCTTCGCGAGCAGATCAAGTTTATTTCAAATTGTTGCCACGCCCCTTACCGCCCCCGCAATGAGCAAAAAACCAGACACACCTCGAAAAAAATTTACTTTTAGGCCAATAACTCAGTAACTATGGCACTTAGGAACACCATTTCTGGTAAACAGGTTGCTAGTGACACCCTTAATGCAATGCCATTAAAAATTTTGAGCTGCCACGCCCCTTTTCCCCACATCAGCTAAAAAACTTGTACGCTTTAATGCCGTTTTTAAGGCATTTATTCATATAGTAGAGTGTTGTAATTCAACATTCGTACAGAGACATATAAAATCAAACTATTCTGAAAGGGGCATCAACATACTACCTTTAACAAAAGAGCTACTGCGTTACAAAGTTTGTTATTTAAATGCAATATCACTGGCCGCGCCGAATACACACATACATACATACATGCATACATATAATTTCAAACGAATGTGTGTTTGTATGAATAATATGTAAATGCTATCGGAGGATTCTTGAAAGTGGCGCGTGGTGCAACTGATAGAGTTGCGGCAATGCGAATTGTTAATTTAATTTTTTTTAATTTCAATTCAAAATGTACATATAAAATTAAAATTTTTAAATTTCATTCAAAAATTTAAATTTAAATTGAATACAATTGCGCACTTCTATGGGAGTACGGGGTCTTTTACAGTCTTTTTTTTTTTTTTTTCCCTTTTTTTCTTTTTTATTATTTTTTCATCTATTTTGAATATTTTTGTATTTTTGTGTTTTTTTTTTTTTATATTTTTTTTTTTTTTTTTTTTTTTTTTTTTTTTTATTTTTTTTTTTTTTTTTTAATTTTTTTTTTTTTTTTTTTTTTTTTTTAGTTGTGTATTTTACTTAGGGGTTCTTGCGTAAATGAAAATTTTTGCTGGTATTCTACCAGTTGAATTATGTTTGGTTTTATGGTTATAAGTGTAAAGTATTACTTCAAATCTGGTTAATTTGTTTTCATGGTTAGTGTCAGAATTAACAATTCTTAATTTTTCATTTACTGTTTTATGGAATCTTTCTATGTCGGAAATACCGTTTTTGCTAGTTGTGATGGATATATTTACGTCTTCTGACTTTAACCACATTTGTAGTGCGGAGCACAAGAAAGCTGAGTCTTTATCTGCTTTTATTTCTATTGGTTTACCCATGTTATTAAACACTTTTAAAATAGCTCTTTTGGCTTCTAACCAAGCTCGACCATTTACTTCTATTAAAGTTGCGTATTTGGAATATAAGTCTATACAAGACAAAAATTGTTTATTGTCTACCATATAAAAATCAATGACATATTTAGACCCCGTACTCTAAAAAAGAGTAGAGGGGTCTATTAGGTTTGTCAGAAGCGAAATGTGCGTAACAGGCAGAAGGAGGCGTGGCCGACCCCATAAAGTATATATATTCTTGATCAGCATCAACAGCCGAGTCGATATAGCAATGTCCGTCTGTCCGTCTGTCCGTCTGTCTGTCCGTCCGTATGAACACCTGGATCTTTTAAACTACAAAAGCTAGAGCCACCAAATTTATAATGAAAGTCCGTTATTAACCCAGGCAGGTTAAGTTTATTTCAAATTTTTGCCACGCCCCTTACCGCCCCCGCAATGAGCAAAAAACCAGACACACCTCGAAAAAAATTTAGTTTTAGGCCAATAACTCAGTAACTATGGCACTTAGGAACACCATTTCTGGTAAACAGGTTGCTAATGACACCCTTAATGCAATGCCATTAAAAATTTTGAGCTGCCACGCCCCCTTTTCTCCTGAGGGTTAACCAAACGTTTTCACTTTAATGCCATGTTTAAGGCATTTATTCATATAGTAGGGTGTTGTAATTCAACATAAGTATAGAGACATATAAAATCAAACTATTCTGAAAGGGGCATCATCATACTACTTTTAACAAAAGAGCTACTGCGTTACAAAGTTTGTTATTTAACTGCAATATCACTTACGCGCGAGAGCGAGACAGAAACATACAAACACATGTTCGAACGTTTTCGATGCTTGTGTGGCGACAGCGCTGCCGGCAGACGCTGGCCGCGCCGAATACACACATACATACATACATGCATACATATAATTTCAAACGAATGTGTGTTTGTATGAATAATATGTAAATGCTGATATTCGGAGAATTCTTGAAAGTGGCGCGTGGTGCAACTGATAGAGTTTGTCTGAGGTTGTAGGTTCGAATGCTGGCAATGCGAATTGTTAAATTATTTTTTTTAATTTCAATTGAAATTGAATACAAACTACTATGAGAGTACGGGGTCTTTTATAGTCGGCTCGGTCGACTGTAGCCTTTCTTACTTGTTTTCTCTTGGATTATGGATTTCTGGAGTTAATTCGAAAGCTAACTTAGTGTTTCTGTGTTCTGTTTTTGCTATATTACAAACTTTGCATTCGTTAATTATATTTTGTATTAAATTTTGATAATCTGGGTAATAATATTTTTCTTTAAATAATAATGTCATTTTCTCTATTCCTGGATGTAATAACTTTTCGTGTGTATTAATAATAAATTCTGTGAATTCGGCATATATCTGGAGGTCTATTAGTTTTTTAGTTGATCTCATTACTTTTGTAATGTTATTGGGACTAATTATTTCAACGAAAGCATTCTGAAATGTAAGAATATCGGCTTCGTTGCTGAAGTATATAACACTTTTCTTTGAACATAAGTATTCTTTAATTAATTCTTTTGCATGGTTGTGTGTCATTTGGACATAATTTATTAAGATTTTTGTTTTATGATAATAATTAATGACGTTTGCGTTATTTGAGTTACTTTTTACAAATTCTATTTGTCTTTTAAAATAATTGATTGGTCTTTCTGTGAATGAAATGTAATATTGGTTATCTTCTTGAGCGCTGTGGATTGTTGCTACTGTTACATCGGAAGTTTCTCCTAATAAGTTTTCTTCAATTTTAATTCTAGACAAACCATCTGCAACATAGTTTTCTTTACCTGGTACATATTTAATGTGATAATCAAATTCATTTAATTTTATTTTCCAGCGTTGTAATTTCATATTTGGTTCTTTAATATTATTAAGCCAAACAAGTGGTTTGTGGTCACTGAGAATCTCGAATTTTCTACCGTAGAGATAAGATCGGAAATATTTGGTTGCCCAAACGATGGCTAAAAGTTCCTTTTCAATTGCTGCATATTTAATTTCATGTTCGTTTAGGGTTCTACTTGCGAAACAAATTGGTTTTTGATTTTGAGACAGAACAGCTCCAATAGCTATGTTACTGGCATCAGTTGTAAGACAAAATGGTTTTTCGAAATTCGGATAAACTAATATTGGATCGGATGTTATAAGTACTTTTAATTTTTCAAAAGCAGAAATGTAATTTGGTTCTTTTATATTTATAGTTGCCTTTCTTTAATTTTAAAGTCATTGGCTTTACAACGTGTGCAAAATTAGGAATGAATTTTCTGTAATAACCACAAAGACCTAAAAACGATTTTATTTCTTTGGGTGTTTTTGGTATTGGAAAATGTTGTACGGCAGAGATTTTAGTTGCATTTGGTTTTATTCCTTCTGTTGTTATTATGTGCCCTAGGAATTCAGTTTCCTTTTTCATGAATTCGCATTTATCTAATTGCAATTTTAGATTAGCTTCCCGCAGTTTTGTAAATACCCTTTTTAATGATAATAAATGTTCTTCCAATGAAGTGGAATACACTATTATATCATCCATGTATACTAAACAATCTTTGTAAATTAGATCTTCTAATAGATTGTTCATACAACGTTAAAATGTTGCTGGGGCGTTTTTCAATCCAAAAGGCATTCGAGTGTATTCGTAATGTCCATTTTTAGTTGAAAAAGGTGTTTTTGGTATACTTTGTGGGTCCATTTGTATCTGATGAAATCCTTTCGCTAAGTCAATTGTGGTAAAATAGTGACATTTTCCAAGTTTGTCTAGTATATCATCCATGACTGGGATAGGATATTTATCATCGATTATTATTTCATTTAAGTTTCGATAGTCAATAACTATACGGAATTTTTCTTTACCTGATGCGTCACGTTTCTTTGGCACAATCCAAATTGGTGAGCAATAAAGTGATTTTGATTTGCGTATTATACCTTGTTCAATCATTTCTTTGATTTGTTTTTCGACTTCTTCGTCGAATGTTTGCGCATACTTGTATGGACGCTTTTGGATTGGGTCTTCGTGTTTAGTTTGGATGCCATGCTTAATTGTACTGGTAAAAGTCAAATTTTCACTTTCTTTGTACTGAATGTCACTAAACTCGAAAAGAATTTTGGTCAGTTTGCATTTTTCTTCATCTTTTAGATGTTCTAATCGGAATTGATTTGTTTCATTTAATTCATTATTGATAGCGTAATTTACTGCTATGTCGTTTGTTTGGGGCGGATCAAGGCATTGAAATGCGGTCTTGTCCTTGACAGAATTCTCACGGTCATATCTCATTGAAAATAGATGATCGTTTAGAATAACTGTTTTTTGTTTGTAGTCAATTTTTGCTTCACAAGATTCCAGATATTCTCTACCTAGTAAGATATCGTATTTGTCAGAAAAGTTGTGTAAGTAAAATATTTGATGGGTAGGGCATAGTTTACTAGAGGCAAAAGATACACAATTCTTTAATTAAACAATACCATTTATTGTTTGTACGTTTAATTGGCAAGGTTTTATAGGGAATTTTAAAAAGTTTTCTTTCATTAGATTTATGGATGAACCTGTGTCAATTACACAGTTAAAATTTTGTCCATTCATAACTAATCTGATGAAGGGATTGGTTCTTCGTTGTCCGAGGCTCCTTGATGAAAATTTTCTGATGTGTCCATCTTAGAGTGGCCACTAGTTTCTCTCTGTCTTTTATGAGAGGGATTGGGAGGTCTTTGACTCTGAGTTTGGAAATTCATTGGGTTTTGTGATCTAGCTTGATCAAGATTTTGTTTGAATTCCTTTTGTAATGCTTCAGCATTTTCTTTTGGTTTATGATTTGGGTTAGCGTTATTTGAGTAATTTGGAGTAGGGTAATAATTCTGGTTATTTCCCTTTCCACGGTTTTCAGTGCTTGAATTGCTTTGTGTTTTGTTCGTTTTGGAATTGTCATTGTTTTGGTTATTACTTTCGTTATAACCATTTTCGTACAATCCTTCGCGTTGAGCTACTTGTTTTAATTTTGAAACTGTTGTAATGTCATATCGTGCTAATGTCATAAAAATTCTGTCCGGTAATTTTTTTGTAATAACGTCTTTAATAGTATTATTCATTGCATTAGTATACAATATAATGTTCTGGACCTGATTTTCTAACATTAACTTATTGGATATTACAAAAGATTTATACTCTAGGTCTTCAACAAACTTACGGATACTATTATTGAAGTTGGTATTATAGAGACGTCGTAGAAGTTCTTTATACGGAGTTTGTGTTTTAAATTCGTCGATGAGGGCGCTCCATAACTCTCCCCAGGTTGTGGCTGCTGTCAGCTGCGACACTCGTTGTGCGGATCCGGTGGTCTGCATCTCGGTTTCTCCAAATAGGACATCCTGTGTTGGATATAACTGCATAATAAAATCGATCCTCCTTATGAATGCAGTTAGTTCCACGGTTTTTCCGTCGAATACTGGCACTTGTCGAATTTGTCCAAGCGCTTGCTTTAGATGTATTTCTGAAAGTTCCATTGGTGGGTTGGTTGCCATGGTGTTGTTGTAGATTTTATTTTTATTTTGTTGGCAGTTGTCACTTCAGGTTTTTGTTTTAATTGTCACTTTTTGTTTTAATTGTCACTTTTGTTGAATTATAACAGACTTACGTTTACAGGGATCAATAAATTGATATGTAAAGCCCAGAAATAAGCTCTTTATTTACAGGTGTTCAAATAGTCCAGAGGATCTATTTTTTGGTTGAACACTGTTTGGTGTTTTGCGCTGTTTTTCTTTGTAATAGCAATTATCTTTGGTGGCGGTCGCACATTTAAATATGGGCCACGACTGATAATTGGGTTTTGAGTCACACACGCTTAGGTTCTTTGGCGGATATCAAGATAATATTTTTTCCAAAATTGTAATGTTTTAACCGTTTCCTTGCCGCGGAAAATTCGCGTGCTCGAATCCTAGAAATTTCATGGTCGTACAAGGATTTATTTTCAATGGATTGAAAAAAGGACGATTTCATATTACGAGGATATTTATTAACGATATTCTACCGGCTGTGCCAATAAGATGTTTTGACACTTGGTTTATCAAAAAAATATAAAACTTTATTCAATAAACTCGAAACTACGGAGTACAAAACTAGACTACTTATCCTATGTTCTGATGACGTTAAGCAAACCTCGGTTTTGAGCTTTCATTAATTGGACTTTGGACTCATTGAGCTTTTGGCTCTTATGTAAATAGAGAGAGATCTCGATCTTGAAGAGATTGAGAGAGTTCGGCCAAGATTTGTGTAACGTCAGCAGTTTTAACCCCAATGATGGGAATAACGATTTTGGCGAATTGTTTATGATATTTAATACATTCGTGGGAAGCCAGAATTGTTATTGTCACCATTTGATTTTTCGATAGTGTTTACATTAGGTTTTTGTGGGAAAGAAATCTTTAACATAAATAATAAGTGTGGTGTATGGTGTATGTGGTGTATGGCTTTAGGTAAGTATGTATCTACATATGTCACTATATATAATAAGATATTTCGACACTTGGTTTATCAAAAAAATATAATACTTTATTCAATAAACACGATGCTATGGAGTACAAATCTATACTACTTATCCTATGTTCTGATGACGTTAAGCAAACCTCGGGTTTGAGCTTTCATTAATTGGACTTTGGACTCATTGAGCTTTTGGCTCTTATGTAAATAGAGAGAGATCTCGATCTTGAAGAGATTGAGAGAGTTCGGCCAAGATTTGTGTAACGTCAGCAGTTTTAACCCCAATGATGGGAATAACGATTTTGGCGAATTGTTTATGATATTTAATACATTCGTGGGAAGCCAGAATTGTTATTGTCACCATTTGATTTTTCGCTAGTGTTTACATTAGTTTTTTTGTGGGAAAGAAATCTTTAACATAAATATGTGGTGTATGGTGTATGTGGTGTATGGGTTTAGGTACGTATGTATCTACATATGTCACTTCCCCATCCTTAAGAAATGAGCCTGTCCTCAGGCGGTTAATTTTGGATTTAGTGTTGGATCTATTACAATTTCTTCGATATCGGTTTCAGTTACATTTGGATATAATTCTGTTTTAGTTTGTGTATCATTTTGAATATTTGATTGTATGTTTGGGGTTGATTCTTTTTTGTTCTTATAATGAACAATAATTTTTTGTGGAATATTTTTATATTTAAAGATAATGTATAATATAAGTATGATTAAAATAATTGTTAAAGTTGTTATAGTTATAATTTGGAATGTGTTGTACAATTTTGTTTGTTGTTGGATAATTTCTTTAGTTTGGACATATGACAATGGTTCTAGTTTGGTTATATTATTATTTATGTAGACTGTTTGTGTGTAATCTAGCATAGTATTAGTTATTTGAATTTCATCTAATTGTATTGAACAATTTATAGCTTTTATCATATTGTTTCCTTCAATAATAATTTTTCGGTTGATACAATTTTGGTTTAGTACAGTTTTCGGTAAGTTCCATGTTAACATAATGTTTGGTTCTACATACTTGATTTCATAATTTTTATGGGATTTTGAATATCTACATTCTGTTTTATCTTGCTTTAATATTCCAGTAATACATTTGTTAATAACTAGATTTTTATTGGTTGCTGTGAATGCTTTGTTGTTTTGTAAGTAGTAAGTGTCATGTATAGTTTCGGGCAAAATGTCTTTGTTTTCGTCAGGGTATGGAATAATGTCGTATAGTGCAGTATTTATAATTTTGCGTGGAATATGGAAAATAATTAAAATTTCTTTATCTGCTTTTATTTCTATTGGTTTACCCATGTTATTAAATACTTTTAAAAGAGCTCTTTTGGCTTCTAACCAATCTCGACCATTTACTTCTATTAAAGTTGCGTATTTGGAATATAAGTCTATACAAGACAAAAATTGTTTGTTGTCTACCATATAAAAATCAATGACATATTTTTCTCTTGGATTATGGATTTCTGGACTTAATTCGAAAGCTAACTTAGTGTTTTTGTGTTCTGTTTTTGCTATATTACAAACTTTGCATTCGTTAATTATATTTTGTATTAAGTTTTGATAATCTGGGAAATAATATTTTTCTTTAAATAATATTGTCATTTTCTCTATTCCTGGATGTAATAACTTTTCGTGTGTATTAATAATTAATTCTTTGAATTCGGCATGTGTCTGGAGGTCTATTATTTTTTTGGTTGATCCCATTACTTTTGTAATGTTATTGGGACTAATTATTTCGACGAAAGCATTCTGAAATGTAAGAAAATCGGCTTCGTTGCTGAAGTATATAACACTTTTCTTTGAACATAAGTATTCTTTAATTAATTCTTTTGCATGGTTGTGTGTCATTTCGACATAATTTATTAAGATTTTTGCTTTATGATAATAATTAATGACGTTTGCGTTATTTGAGTTACTTTTTACAAATTCTATTTGTCTTTTAAAATAATTGATTGGTCTTTCTGTGAATGAAATGTAATATTGGTTATCTTCTTGAGCGCTGTGGATTGTTGCTACTGTTACATCGGAAGTTTCTCCTAACAAGTTTTCTTCAATTTTAATTCTAGACAAAGCATCTGCAACATAGTTTTCTTTACCTCGTACATATTTAATGTGATAATCAAATTCATTTAATTTTATTTTCCAGCGTTGTAATTTCATATTTGGTTCTTTATTATTAAGCCAAACAAGTGGTTTGTGGTCACTGAGAATCTCGAATTTTCTACCGTAGAGATAAGATCGGAAATATTTGGTTGCCCAAACGATGGCTAAAAGTTCCTTTTCAATTGCTGCATATTTAATTTCATGTTCGTTTAGGGTTCTACTTGCGAAACAAATTGGTTTTTGATTTTGAGACAGAACAGCTCCAATAGCTATGTTACTGGCATCAGTTGTAAGACAAAATGGTTTTTCGAAATTCGGATAAACTAATATTGGATCGGATGTTATAAGTACTTTTAATTTTTCAAAAGCAGAAATGTAATTTGGTTCTTTTATATTTATAGTTGCCCCTTTCTTTAATTTTAAAGTCATTGGCTTTACAACGTGTGCAAAATTAGGAATGAATTTTCTGTAATAACCACAAAGACCTAAAAACGATTTTATTTCTTTGGGTGTTTTTGGTATTGGAAAATGTTGTATGGCAGAGATTTTAGTTGCATTTGGTTTTATTCCTTCTGTTGTTATTATGTGCCCTAGGAATTCAGTTTCCTTTTTCATGAATTCGCATTTATCTAATTGCAATTTTAGATTAGCTTCCCGCAGTTTTGTAAATACCCTTTTTAATGATAATAAATATTCTTCCAATGAAGTGGAATACACTATTATATCATCCATGTATACTAAACAATCTTTGTAAATTAGATCTTCTAATAGATTGTTCATACAACGTTAAAATGTTGCTGGGGCGTTTTTCAATCCAAAAGGCATTCGAGTGTATTCGTAATGTCCATTTTTAGTTGAAAAAGGTGTTTTTGGTATACTTTGTGGGTCCATTTGTATCTGATGAAATCCTTTCGCTAAGTCAATTGTGGTAAAATAGTGACATTTTCCAAGTTTGTCTAGTATATCATCCATGACTGGGATAGGATATTTATCATCGATTATTATTTCATTTAAGTTTCGATAGTCAATAACTATACGGAATTTTTCTTTACCTGATGCGTCACGTTTCTTTGGCACAATCCAAATTGGTGAGCAATAAGGTGATTTTGATTTACGTATTATACCTTGTTCAATCATTTCTTCGAATGTTTGCGCATACTTGTATGGACGCTTTTGGATTGGGTCTTCGTGTTTAGTTTGGATGACATGCTTAATTGTACTGGTAAAAGTCAAATTTTCACTTTCTTTGTACTGAATGTCACTAAACTCGAAAAGAATTTTGGTCAGTTTGTCTTTTTCTTCATCGTTTAGATGTTCTAATCGGAATTGGTTTGTTTCATTTAATTCATTGTTGATAGCATAATTTATTGCTATGTCTTTTGTTTGGGGCGGATCAAGGCATTGAAATGCGGTCTTGTCCTTGACAGAATTCTCACGGTCATATCTCATTGAAAATAGATGATCGTTTAGAATAACTGTTTTTTGTTTGTAGTCAATATTTGCTTCACAGGATTCTAGATGTTCTCTACCTAGTAAGATATCGTATTTGTCAGAAAAGTTGTGTAAGTAAAATATTTGATGGGTAGGGCATAGTTTACTAGGGGCAAAAGATACACAATTCTTTAATTGAACAATGCCATTTATTGTTTGTACGTTCAATTGGCAAGGTTTTATAGGGAATTTTAAAAAGTTTTCTTTCATTAGATTTATGGATGAACCTGTGTCAATTACACAGTTAAAATTTTGTCCATTCATAACTAATCTGATGAAGGGATTGGTTCTTCGTTGTCCGAGGCTCCTTGATGAAAATTTTCTGATGTGTCCATCTTAGAGTGGCCACTAGTTTCTCTCTGTCTTTTATGAGAGGGATTGGGAGGTCTTTGACTCTGAGTTTGGTAATTCATTGGGTTTTGTGATCTAGCTTGATCAAGATTTTGTTTGAATTCCTTTTGTAATGCTTCAGCATTTTCTTTTGGTTTATGATTTGGGTTAGCGTTATTTGAGTAATTTGGAGTAGGGTAATAATTCTGGTTATTTCCCTTTCCACGGTTTTCAGTGCTTGAATTGCTTTGTGTTTTGTTCGTTTTGGAATTGTCATTGTTTTGGTTATTACTTTCGTTATAACCATTTTCGTACAATCGTTCGCGTTGAGCTACTTGTTATACTCTCTGCAAGAGTATATTGGGTTTGTGCATAAAGTATATATATTCTTGATCAGCATCACAAGCCGAGTCGATATAGCCATGTCCGTCTGTCCGTCTGTCTGTCTGTCCGTATGAACAAACAGATTTCAGAGATGGTAAGAGCTACAAGTTCGAGCTTGGTGTCAAACGATCAGATATTTAGTCAGTCAATACAAGAATCTTTTTTTTTCGATTCCACGCCCCATTCGCCCACAATAAGCCAAAAACTGGACACACCTCGTGAAAAATTGGTGTTTTCGGCAAATATCTCAGTAACTATGGCACCTAGGATCACCAATTCTGGTACGGGTGTTCTTTGCGAGAGCATAGTTACATTGCCATTTAAAATTTTTGACTGCCACGCCCACTTTTCCCACAATTTATAAAATAGTTTTCAAGCTTCAATACCGTTTTTTCCGTACCGTACAGTATTGTAGTTTATAACTGGTGTGGAGACTAACTATATTAAACTATCCTGAAAGGCGCATTAAAATCGGACTATAAACAAGAAAACTAGAAGCGTTACAATATTGATAATTGAACGCAATATCAACCCATAGGTGCAAGCGAGATAGAAACACACAAGCACATGTTCGAACGTTTTCGCTGCCTGTGTGGCGGCAGCGCTGCCCGCGGTCGCTAGCTGCGCCGAATACACACATACATACATACATATTTGCATCATATACATATTGCCAAACGTATGTGTATTCGAATACAAACAAACAGAAGTATGTTTGATTATGCTTAGATTGTTTTTGTTTCAACGTGTATTAATGCAAGTAAAACACATAGTAATATCTGGATACCGATTTTAATAATTTAATCGGGACAAATGCAGAGAGTATTATACGGTCGGGCGCCCTCGACTGTACTTTTCTTTCTTGTTTTAATTTTGAAACTGTTGTAATGTCATATCGTGCTAATGTCATAAAAATTCTGTCCGGTCATTTTTTTGTAATAACGTCTTTAATAGTATTATTCATTGCATTAGTATACAATTTAATGTTCTGGACCTAATTTTCTAACATTAACTTATTGGATATTACAAAAGATTTATACTCTAGGTCTTCAACAAACTTACGGATACTATTATTGAAGTTGGTATTATAGAGACGTCGTAGAAGTTCTTTATACGGAGTTTGTGTTTTAAATTCGTCGATGAGGGCGCTCCATAACTCTCCCCAGGTTGTGGCTGCTGTCAGCTGCGACACTCGTTGTGCGGATCCGGTGGTCTGCATCTCGGTTGCTCCAAATAGGACATCCTGTGTTGGATATAACTGCATAATAAAATCGATCCTCCTTATGAATGCAGTTAGTTCCACGGTTTTTCCGTCGAATACTGGCACTTGTCGAATTTGTCCAAGCGCTTGCTTTAGATGTATTTCTGATAGTTCCATTGGTGGGTTGGTTGCCATGGTGTTGTTGTAGATTTTATTTT